>CAKNYM010046282.1:91255-101370 GCA_932195095.1 Andricus curvator
ATTTTTAACAACAACAAAATTATTTTCTACCCAAAAAGCGACATTTTTAACAAAATAGTTAGATTTTCAATTAAATAAATGAATTTTTAAGAAAGTAGTTTTATTATAAACTAAGTATTTGAATTTTCAACTTAAAAAGATGAATTTTCAACAAAAAATATATTTGTTGATATTTCAACAACAAAAGATTTTAATTTTATATAAAAAAAACAGTTGAACAGTTGCATTTTTAACAACAACAAATTATTTTCTACCCAAAAGGCCAAATTTTCAAAAACATTTTTCTATAATTTCATTGCATTATTTAACTTTTGCTAGTTCTATTAAAAATTTGAGCTTTTTTTGATGATTCATTATTTTAGTTAAAAACCCTCTTTTTTGTTAAATATTTTTTAACTATTTTGTTAACATTGTTTAAAATTATTTTTCGAACTGAAAATTTTACTATTCCGTGTTTGGTTGAACATTAATCTTCTTTAGTTGAAAATTCAACTATTTGTTTGAAAATTTCTGTATTTTGTTGAAACTTTGTCTTTTTTGGCAGAATATTAATCTTCTTGATGACTTAAGTCACTTTTTTGGTTGAAAATCCATTTTTTGGTGGAAAATTTAACTATTAGTTTGAAAATTCCTTCAAAAATTCAAAACTTGGTAGAAATATCATGCATTTTGTTAAAAATCAATCTCTTTTGGTAGGAAATTAATCGTCTTGGTTGAAAATTCATTTCTTTGATTGAAAATTAGGTTTTGCACTGAAAATAAATTTTTTTAAACTGAAAATTTAACTATATTGTTGAAAATTCATCTTTTTGGTTGAAAATTTATTTTTTGATGGAAAATTTAACTATTAGTTTGAAAATTCCTTTAAAAATCAATCTTTTTGGTAGAAAATTAATCGTCTATTGTGGTAGAATATTACTTTTCTTGGTGACTAATTCACCTTTTTGGTTGAAAATTCATTTCTTTGGTTACAAATTTTACTATTTCGTTGAAAATTTATTTTATTTGCTCAAAAACTTACTTTTCCAACTAAACATTAAACTATTCTATTTTTGATTAAAAATGTATCTTTTTTAGTTGAAAATTTGTGTTTTTTTGGTAAAAAATTAACCTTTTCGGTTGAAAAATCAACTATTAGGTTGAAATTTCCTTTAAAAATTAAAATGTTTGGTTGAAAATTCATTTCTTTAGTTGAAATGTTTACTATTTCGTTTAAAATTTATTTTATTTGCTTGAAAACTTATTTCTCTAACTGAACATTAAACTATTCTATTTTTTGTTGAAAAATTATATTTTTCAGTTGCAAATTCACCTATTTTGTTGAAATTTTTTCCTTTTTTTTGTAGAAAATTAATCTTTTTGGTTGAAAATTCAACTATTAGGTTTAAAAATACCTTTAAAAATTAAAATGTTTGGTTGAAAATTCATGTATTTTCTTAAAGTGATTCTTTTTTGGTAGAAAAACAATCTTTTTGGTTGAAAATTCCTTTCTTTGTCTGAAATCATTTCTCTAACTGATCATTAAACTATTCTATTTTTTGTTGAAAATTTATCTTTATAGTTGCAAATTCATCTATTTTGTTGAGAATTGTTTTTTTTTTTTTTGGTAGAAAATTAACCTTTTCGGTTGAAAATTCCTTTAAAAATTAAAATTTTTGGTTGAAAATTCATGTATTTTTTTAAAGATATTCTTTTTGGTAGAATATTAATCTTTGGGTTGAAAATTCATTTATTTGGTTGAAAATTAAACTATTTTTGAAGAAATGTCATACTTCTTGGTTAAAAATTTATCTTTCTTGGTTGAAAAGTAACGTTTTTGTTAAAAATTCAACTGTCTTTGATAAACCCTGGTAGAAAATTGTTTACGAAAAAGTACAGAAAACTAAAACTATTTTCACAGGAATATAAAAATAAATACAATAAATTACAACGAAAATTACAGGAAAGTAGTACAACTTTTTTCTATTATTGAGACGAATTTTGTACTTTTTTTGTAATTTTTTTTTACATTGTTGTATTTTATTGTAGTTTCAATTTTTGCAGCCAAAAAGTTGTTCTTTTTCGACCTAGGATGACAAATATTTAGAATATTGCAATGAGATATTTTTAAATTTCGATCTGTACATAATCGCTATTACAAAAAAGCTAAATCGTTATTAAAAAAAATAACCTTACGTTTGAAGCTTTTTTTCTTGAAATATATAGCAATCGATTGGACACAACATATGTCATTTAAAATGTTATTGCAATATTTTTAATATTTCTTACCCTAGGTCGAAAAAGAACCACTTTTGGACTGCAAATAAAAATTGAACAATTGAAAAAGAATTGATCACAGTCATTGAAATGAAAAGATTCAAACTCTTGAAAATAATTTTTTTTCATTTGAAGTTATAAAAACTGAACCGAAAATTAAAACATTCAAAGTGGACTACTTTAGAGTTTTTAACTTTTAAAATTAAAGCTCAAGAAAATGTGAATTGAAACGCTCAGTAATTTTCGCGTATAGAATGAAAGCTTTAAAAAAAAATTTCAATTTATGTCATTTTAAGCAATTTTAAGCCAGAAACATTACTTTATAGATTAAAATTTGTTTTGAAATCTTTTAAAATATTCCCTTAAACATTTCTTTTAAAAAAATAATTTAAAAATTTTCCAGGAATCTAATAATTTTATTATCCTGGAATTCGAACTTTCCCAACAAATTTTGGAAAATTTTGCAAAAGTAAAAAAATTACCTTAAAATCATCCAGACTCTTTTTTGAAATTTTTGGAAATCTTATTGAATATTCTTTTTAAATTAATTTTTCCAAACAAAAATTATTGTTAGTTTTTCTAGAAATTTTGATACATTTATTATATATATATATTATTTATCTTATTTATATATTTTTTTGCAAATTTATTTATTATGTTCAAAATTCGGCTTTTTGGGTAAAAAATAAATTTTTTGGGTAAATATGCAATTGTTTGATTGAAATTAAATTACTTTGTTAAAAATTCAATTTTTCAGTTCAAGGTTCAACATTTTACTTAAAAACTCATTTCCTTGATTGAAAATTTAACTATTTTGTTGAAAATGTGTTGTTTTTTTTTTAGTAAAAAGTTAACTTTCATTTTTTTTTGAAATTTTGTTTAGTTAAAAATTCAACTGTTTGGTTGAAAATTCAACTTGTTAGTTTAAAATTAAACTACTTTGTTAAAAATTCAATTTTTTAGTTAAAGATTCATCATTTCAGTTAAAAAGTCATTTCATTGATTGAAAATTGAACTATTTTTTTGAAAATTTGTATATTTTATTGAAAATTCGTCATTTTTGGTGAAAAATGATTCCTCTTGGTTGAAAATTTAACTATTTTGTTGCAAATTTATTTATTATGTTGAAAATTTGGCTTTTTGGGTAAAAAATGAATTTTTTTTGGTTAAATATGCAACTGTTTGATTGAAATTAAATTGCTTTGTTAAAAATTCAACTATTTGGTTGAAAATTCTTATCCTTTTGTTCAAAATTTGTCTTTTTTGGTGAAAGATTATTCCTCTTGGTTGTAAGTTTAAATGTTTGGTTGAAAAATTAATTATTTTGTGGAAAATTGGCCTTTTAGGTGGATTATCATTCTTTTGGTTTAAAATGCAACTTTTGGGTTGAAAATTTAACTGCTTTGTTGAATTTTTTTTTTTTAGTTAAAAACTATTTTTTTTTTAACTGAAAAGTTAACTATTTGTTTGAAAGTTCAACTATTTTGTACAGAAAATTCGTCTTTTTATCTTGATAATTTAATAATTGGCTAGAAAATTCAACTATTTGGTACAAAACTCAATTGTTTTGTAGAAAATTCGTTTTTTGTATTGTTACTATTATCATTATTAGTCTTTGGTTTATAAAGTATCAAAATTCCTGTTAATCCTATTCATTGCTTCAAAAACATAGAAAATGCGGAGATTTTTCACGAAAATTGGGATATAAATGCTTTTAAATAAAATTAATCAAACTATTTTCTTGAAAATTCGTTTTTTTTTTTGTTGAATATTTATGTTTCTAACATTTTAACTATTTTAATTTTTGTTGACAATTGGTATTTTTTAAATAAAGATTCATGTACTTTATTAAAAATGAGTCTTTTTTAGTAGAAAATTAATCGTTTGGGTTGAAAATTCAACTATTAGGTTAAAAATGCATATTTTTCTGTTGAAGATTCATCATTTTAGATGAAAGTTCATTTCTTTGGTTAAACATTTATCTTTTTGACTTGAAAACATAACTAAAAAGTGTTAAAAATATATTAAGAAACAAAAATTTTGTTGCATCAACATTATTAATTCTCTTAAAATTAATTTTTCAAAAAAAAAATATTGTTAGTTTTACTAGGAATTTTCATACAAATTTTTTATTCATTTAAAGCTTTTCAAAATGCTTAAAAAACTTATAAATTTTGTGTTTGACTACTTCAAAAATCTACATTGTGTTTTAAATGTTTGGAAATCTTTTCACGTTTCAAATTATTTTGGAATCTTTTCAAAACTTCTAAAAATATTTTAAACTTACTCGATTATTTTCAAAATCAATAATTGTTCAATTGTTATTTATTATTCAAACCATTTTTTTAAACCTTTTGGAATATTCTCTTAAAATTAATTTTCCAAAATAAATTGAATTAAATTGTACTGTTTTGTAGAAAATTCATGCACTTTATTGAAAATTCGTCTTTACGGGTAAAAAATTAATCTTCTTTTTTTTTAAATTCATCTTTTTGGTTGAGGATTTAACTATTTTCTTAGAAAATCGTTTTTTTCGCCTCATTTTAACTGGTAGAAATCTTTTTTTAATGGAAAATTAATTTTTTTAATGGAAAATTTAAATATTCTATTTTTGGTTAAAAACTCATCTTTTATGTTGAAAATTCGTATTTTTGGGTTGAAAATTCATCTGTTCTGTAGAAAGTTCATGCATTTTATTGAAAATTCATCTTTTCGGGTAAAAAATGAATGTTTCTTTTTTTTAATTCATCTTTTAGGTTGAGGATTCAACTATTTTTCAAAAAATCGTTTTTTGATTAAATTTAACAGGTAGAAATCTTTTTTTTTAATGAAAATTAATTTTTTTAATTGAAAATATAACTATTCCATTTTTGGTTGAAAACTTATCTTTTTTAGTTCAAAATTCAACTATTTGGTTGAAAATTAATCTTCTTTGATTAAAAATTAATTTTCTGTTTGAAAATTGATCTGCAAAAATGGCTATTTTAGCCATATTTGAGGCAATGTAACACGATCAGCAATTTTTTTTCTAAAAACTTCTAACGCCATCGTTTAGTACTTCTTTTTACCTTTCATTTACATTTTTAATAATCTCAAACCGATTTTTTTTCTCCGAGATATGACACACACAATTTTATTCGCTGACGTATAGGAAAAATTTAGACAACGGATTCGTTTTTAGGATACAAAAATCCTTCGGGGTCACATAGTCCGGTCTTTGGGTACAAATTTTGTCGGCCTGTGTATTCTTTGAAAATTAATTTTTCAAAACAAATTATTGTTAGTTTTTCTAGAAATTTTGATACAAATTTTGTATTTATTTAGAATCATTCAAAATGCTTAAAAAGCTTATAAATTTTGCGCTGGACATCTTCAAAAATCTACATTGTGTTTTAAATGTTTTGAAATCTTTTCACGTTTCAAATTATTTTGGAATCTTTTCGGAACTTGTAACTATATTTTAAACTTACTCGATTATTTTCTAAATCAATAATTGTTCAATTGTTATTTATTATTCAAAAATTAAGTTTTTTTAAAAAATATTCTCTCAAAATTAGTTTTTCAAAATAACAAATCATTTTAAATTTTCCCAGCAAAGTTAAGAATTTTCGTTTTATTTTCTCAAAACCTTTAAAGATCAATAAAAAGCTTCAAAATTTTATTTCGAAATCTTCAAAAATCTAAATTTAGTTTTTTATTTTTCCAAATCTTTTTCATTTTTAAATTAAGTTTGGATCTTCTGAAAACCGAGCTCAAAACCGGATAAATATCTCTGAAATTAACTCAAATTTTTTCCACTTTTCAAGTAGAGTGAAGTAATAATTAATTCAAGTTAATAAAAATAATTGTTTTAACAATTTATTATCATTGTTAATAATATTGGCTTTGCTTAATGGTAGAAAGTTATTTTTTTCTGAAATTTTCAACTATTTTTCACTTGGAATGACTGAATTATTCATTAAATTTAGCAAAAATAATTGTTTAAACAAATTATTATTGTTTATAACTATCGTCATCTATATTAATGCCAGATAGTTGCCGTTTTTTGCTGAAATTTTTAACTTTTTACCCACTTTTTACTTAGTACAGCAATAAATAATTAAGTTAACAAACATAGTTGGTTGAACAATTTTTTAAAGTAGTAAGTAATTAATTTTTTAACATAGCAGTTGAATTTTCAACCAAAAAAGATAAATTCCCAACAAAAAAGTGTCATAGTTTATATTTCAATGAAAAAAGATGAAATTTATAGAAAAAAGAAGAATTTCAAAACCAAAAAGACGAATTTTCAAAAAATAAAAAATTTTAACTCAAGAAATAAATAAAAGTTTATCTAAATTGTTGAACCTTAAAGCCAAAACACGAATTTTTTTCTACAAAAATTGAATTTTCAAACAAAAATTTTACTTTTCAGCAAAAAGTTTCTACGAAAAAATAAGTTTCTACAAAAATATTGAATTATTAATCCAAAAAGACGAATTTTTTCAACCAAAAAGGATGAATTTTTAACAAAATAGTCGAATTATCTACCAAATAGTCGAATTTTAATCCAAGAAAGATGAAATTTGTACTAAAACAGATGAATTTTGAATAAAAAACAAAAAAAAAATTTTAAGTTGAATTTTCATCCAGAAAAGATTTCTTGAATTTTCATCCAGAAAAGATTTCAGTTTATTTTTCAACACCAAAATAGAAAATTTTTAACAAAAAGTAAATTTTCTAGGAAATAGTTAAATTTTCAACAATACAGTAGAATTTTCAACCACAAAGTATGACTTTTTAACACAAAGTTTAATTTTCGACCAAACAGTTCCATTTTTACCCAAGAAAGATGAAATTTCACTTAGAACAGATGAATTTTTGATAAAAAAAAAAAAATTTCAAAAAAATAGTTGAGTTTTCACCCAGAAAAGATTTTAGTTCTCTTTTCAACACCAAAATATTAAATTTAAACAAAAAGTAAATTTTCAACAAAACAGCAGAATTTGAAGAAATTTCTTCTAAAACAGATGAATTAAAAAAAAAATCTTGAAAAAAAATAGTTAAATTTTCATCCAGAGAAGAATGCTTTTTAAATAAAAAATTATTTAAAAATGATCAATTACACATCAAATATTAAAAGCTAAACAATTTTAAACTGAATTATTTGAAATAGAAAGCCTTGAATCGTTAATATTTCAGAGTGTTAAATTAAAACTTTGTACGTTACAATTTTAATTGTTCTATTTAACAAATTTTTAATACGTAAGTGAAATTATTGAATTTTGAAGCTTTTTATTGATCTTTAAAAGTTTTGAAAAAAAAAATTCTAAAATTGCTGGGAAAATTTGAAATGACTTTTTATTTTGAAAAATTAATTTTAAGAGAATATTTAAAAAGATTAAAAAGAAAATTGGAATAATAAATAAAAATTGAACAATTATTGATTTGGAAACTAATCGAGTAAGTTTAAAATATTTTTAGAAGTTTTGAAAAGATTCCAAAATAATTTGAAACGTGAAAAGATTTCAAAGCATTTAAAACGCAATGTAGATTTTTGAAAATTTCGTACACAAAATTTATAAGCTTATTATTGCTTATTATTACTTAACAGCTATTGGTTAAACATTTTAAAGTCGAAACGTCCGAAATCAAATAATTTAAAATTCGATTATTAAAAAGTTAAACAGTTTATATTTCAATCATACTTTTTCAAGGATAATTTCCAAATAAAAGCTTTAATTCTCGATATATTTTTAATTGAATATCGTTGAAAAATTAAGTATTTCAAGTTGAAAGAGTTTTTGAAATCAGAAATTTGATTTAATCACATTCAAGAGTAAAAAATATGAAATTGGAAGCGTTCAAAATTAAAAATGCTTAGAATTGAACAATTTTTAAAACAATAAGATCCAAATTTAACAATATTTGAATCTGAGTGGCTTCAAGAATGAACAATGCTAAATAAAA
Source organism: Andricus curvator (assembly GCA_932195095.1). Classification (NCBI taxonomy): domain Eukaryota; kingdom Metazoa; phylum Arthropoda; class Insecta; order Hymenoptera; family Cynipidae; genus Andricus; species Andricus curvator. The sequence goes on from CAKNYM010046282.1 coordinate 99,461, forward strand.
GTATTCATTCTTTATAAGTATCAAAAAAATGTTATTTTAAAGTTTTCTGGGTTGAAAATATTTTAAATTAGAAATCCTTTCCCAATCAATAAGAATTCAAAAAGAAAATGTCCGTTTTTTTCTTTGAAACCTTCGTAAAATCTTTTGAAATCTTTGTGAAATCCTTGAAATCTATGGAAATCTTTGAAATGTTTTGAAATCCTTGGAATCTTTTTGAAATCATTTAAATCTTAGAACTCTTTATGAAATCCTTGTGAAATCTACAGAATTCTTTTAAATCTTTGTTAAATATTTTGAAATCTTTGAAATCTTTCTGAAATTATTGAAATGCTAGAACTCTTTGTGAAATCTTTGTAATCTATGGAAATCTTTTGAAATTTTTCTGAAATCATTGAAATCTTTTGAAATCGTTAGAAATTTTTTTAATTCTTCTTAAATTATTGAAATTTTCTGAAATTCTAGAACTCTTCGTGAAATCTTTGAAATCTATGGAAATTTTCCAAATCTTTGTTGAATCATTTGAATTCTTTGGAATCTTTCTGAAATCAACGAAATCTTTTGCATTTTTTTGAAATCGTAGAACTCTTTGTGAAATCATTGAAATTTTTGAAATCCTTGTGAAATTTATGGAAACTTTTTAAATATTTGTTAAATCTTTTAAAATCTTTTGAAATCGTAGAACTCTTTGTGAAACCATTGAAATATTTGGTAATCTTTTAAATTTTTGTTAAATCTCTTAAAATCTTTCCGAAATAATTTAAATCTTTTGAAATCCTAGAACTCCGTGAAATCTTTAAAATCTATGGAAATCTTTGAAATCCTTTATGGAATCTATGGAAATCTTGATTAAATCTTTGAAATCTTTTGAAATCCTAGAACTCTTTGTAAAATCATTTAAATCGATGGAAATCTTTCAAATGTTTTGAAATCCTTGGAATCTTTTTGAAATTATTTGAATCTTGTGAAATCTTAGAACTCTTTATGAAATCATTGAAATCCTTGTGAAATCTACAGAATTCTTTGAAATCTTTTGAAATGCTAGAACTCTTTGTGAAATCATTGAAATCTTTGTAATCTATGGAAATTTTCCAAATCTTTGTTGAATCATTTGAATTCTTTGAAATCTTCCTGAAATCTTTTGCATTTTTTTGAAATCGTAGAACTCTTTGTGAAATCATTGAAATATTTGAAATCTATAGTAATATTTTAAATTTTTGTTAAATCTCTTAAAATCTTTCCGAAATAATTCAAATCTTTTGAAATCCTAGAACTCCGTGAAATCTTTGAAATCTATGGAAATCTTTGAAATCCTTTGTGAAATCTATGGAAATCTTTATTAAATATTTCAAATCCTAGAACTCTTTGTAAAATCATTTAAATCTATGGAAATCTTTGAAATCTTTCTGAAATCATTGAAATCTTTCTGAAATCATTGAAATCTTTTGACTTATTTTTAAGTCCTAAAACACTTTGTGAAATCTTAGAAATCCTGTGCGAAATCAATGGAAATCTTTCCGGAATAATTGAAGTCTTTTGAAATGCTAGAACTCTTTGTGAAATCATTGAAGTCTTTGTAATCTACGGAAATCTTTGTTAAATCTTTTGAAATTTTTCTGAAATCTTTTTAAATTTTTTTAATTCTTCTTAAATTATTGAAATCTTCTGAAATTCTAGAACTCTTAGTGAAATCTTGGAAATCTATGGATATTTTCCAAATCTTTGTTGAATTCTTTGAAATCTTCCTGAAATCAATGAAATCTTTTGAATTTTTTTGAAATCGTAGAACTCTTTGTGAAATCATTGAAATTTTTGAAATCCTTGTGAAATTTATGGAAACTTTTAAAATATTTGTTAAATCTTTCGAAATTTTTTGAAATCGTAGAACTCTTTGTGAAATCATTGAAATTTTT
>CAKNYM010046283.1:0-32801 GCA_932195095.1 Andricus curvator
TTGAAATGATCTTCGCAACAATATACTGTTAACGTTAAAGATGTGGTTATTAGGGCACATGTCACGACGAACAATTTTGTACCATTTTTTTCGTTCCTCACCTTTGGGTATAGATATGAATAATTTTCCTTAATTTTTGACAAACGTGTTCTTGCATGGAGGCACGGAACACCAATGGTAGTGCTGATTTTTTTGCATTTTTATGAAAAAAGCGTGAATCGCCGGCTTATTTACAAGCGTTTGGCGGCTAGCTACGTCACATCAAGATGGCGGAATGAGCGCGACAGAAATAGGAATTTTAAATGTGTACAAATTTTTCTTTTTCAAATATAAATTCGAAAAAAAGTTTTTGTTACATTATGCTGGTATTATTAGTGATTTTAGAGCATATACTTTAATATCCAAAAATAAAAAAAATTAGTGGATGACCCTATTATAACAATGACATGATTTGTTTATATAATTTTGAAAATATATTTATATTATATTCAAACAACATAAAATTGTGTAAATAATTTAAATTTTGTTTAAATATTTACAGCTATTCTTAGAAAACAAATTAGTACTTAAAAATTTTCAAATCTGTCGAAAGTTTGATGAGATCAAATGTTTCTCATGCTGTTTTAGGTAAACTGTATACTTGAAAACACGTTTCATTTAAATAATTGTAAAATTAATTAAGCAAATTATTGTATTGTTATCATTGATTAGAGTACTCATAACGTCTAGAAAATACGTTAATTTCCTGACTTCGCTGAAAAAAATTTTAAACAATTGAAAATTAGTTAAAAAATGACTGGGTAATCTTAAATGACCGATTAATGATTATTTATGAAAAAAATTTTCATAAAGCGTTAATAAACCGCAATATTACGTAAAATTCAAATTTGTCACTTCTGGGGTTTTCTTTCATAAGAGTGGCTTAAACTCATTCACCCTCATAATTTATGATTGATTCTTATTCTCTGACAAATTCTCAACAATATACTGAAATACCGAATTATTTGTGACATGCCGCGTTTAAATATTAGAATTACAATAAACTGACTTTCATGGTCATTGCGCGACCCCTAAATATTAATTGATTTCGCTCAAATTTAAAGGAAATTTTTTTCTGGGCATTCGAACAAAACTGGGGGGGGGGGGGTGAGAGCAGATAAATTCTATAAAAAAAAATAATTCCACCAAGTCATTTTTAAAGTTAGGGGTATTTCAACAGTATATTATGAGGAAACAACACCCTGAAATTTGTAGCTGCGGAATTCCATATTTACAGATAGGGGAGGGGGTTTATATTTTGAGAAAATATTATCTTATACCACAGAAATACGATGTACGCGCAGCTTTGTCGTTACTATAAATACTTGGTTTCATCATTGCACAATTGAATTTACTTACAGGAACTTACTACACTTTTCTAATCCCTTTCGTGACGAAAGAGGGTTTTATTTATTTAGTATTTTAACCCCCAAAAAACGTAAAAATAGTGACATCGCCGTTGTGCAACGATGAGGTTCAGGCAAATACTTCCATTATGTTTATTAAGTCCAGAAGAAGTATTAATCGATTTCGATTTAAATTTCGATTTAATTAGAAGAGAGGGTAGTTCACCCTATATCGTCACGAAAGGGGTATTAAAAGTGTAGTAAGTTCCTGTAAGTAAATTCAAATGTGCAATGATGAAACCAAGTATTTATAATAACGACGAAGCTGCGCGTACATCGTATTTCTTTGGTATAAGATAATATTTTCTCAAAATTTCAACCCCCTCGCCTGTCTGTAAATATGAAATTCCGCAGCTACAAATTTCAGGGTGTTCTTTCTTCATAATATACTCTCGAAAAATGCCCCTAACTTCAAAAACGGCATCTGCCACTTCAGAAGTGTTACTTGTTAGATTTTTCACTCCGTGTATACAACCTTCTTCACCAAGACTGCAAAGATTTTACAAAGATAACCCGAGAAAATAAGCTTGGCTGTGTCTGTTGTATATTATTACTTCATGTCACAAGTAGCGCAGCTGAGTCGTAACCCTGGATCGATGAGTGGGGAGAGGAGCAAGCGTCCAGCGCAAAGTGAAATGCATTGATTCAATATACATCGAGAGAAGTGTAGCTTCCAACTCAGCTACGCTTCTCCCAATGTATATTCACTCAATGCGTTTCACTTTTGTCTATACCAACGCTCGGATACAGGCTTCAGTCTCCATATTGTGGTCAAAGTTGTTCATATATCAAAAAATCTAAAAATAATTTCCATTGTTGCTTTGATAGGGAGGCGAGCAAGTCCATTATGTCAAAATTCGTAGTCAGTATTGGCCATGTTCATCGTTGTCATCCTCGCTTCAGTTAAATCCGGTCACCGAAAGATCAGGTGATTGATATTTTGAACCTCAGCTCCACAATCGCAGCTGGTACACGGAGAGAAAACTCCGGGGTTTAGTGCAAGAGAGTTCAAGGTATTACGCATGGATTATTTATCAGGCGCATATCCCAGGCGTCTCTTGCTTTATTTCCTAAGATTTCATGATTTTTACGCAAGACATGCTCTATTGCCCTAAACGCACAAACGCTTTTGCGAAGATCCCACGAGTTAGTGGGTTAATAGCAGGCCCCGCTGTACTCTAATACCGTGAACTTAACCGAAACAAATTTCCAAGAGCCTCCACGGACTTTTTTCTTGAGTCTTCTTGCAATTTGCCTTTAGGCCGCGCCACGAAGTAATATAAGGAGACCCCACTCCCGGAAAATTTGGACGCGTGGATTCGGATTTAGTTAGTTTGCATCGCTCGTAGCGCTTCATGCGGGAACATGCATACATACATACAGATCTACATATGTGACGTTCGCCGAAGAAAGGGGGCTTACTCTGAAAAGTGAGATTTTTCAGGGCGAGCGGTCGAAGACGACCGGATAGACGCGACTTTTAGGAGAGAGGGAAGACTCACGAAATCATCCCTCTCCACTTGCCACTACATTCTCACGAGGAAAGAGATAGGTCGTAGACGCGGCTCACGGACGGGTATAGATGAGACGCGAAGATGGAGTGGTGGGAGGTGTTTCACGGGATCTCGAGCCGTCGAGCGAAAGCCTGATTTCTCGGGTACCTAACAACTCAATTATTAGCAATAATAACGCTCGAAAATTTTTGTCGATGGCTTCATTAAAAAGAGCAACTCAAAAACTATCGAAAGGTGTAAAAACCTCGATTTCGATTTTTTTAGAGTAAGCCCCCTTTCTTCGGCGCACGTCACATATATACAGGCATATATATTCGTAAAAATCTCTGTTTCGTGACAAGCATGTATGCGTTTGTTTACACCCGGGTACACTATTGGTGCCGCCATTTGTAAATAATGTATTTCAACGCTTTCCTACAAGAGGTGCTGCGAACGATGCAAACTAACTAAATCCGAATCTATGCGTCCAAATGTTCCAAATGCCGCATGGGAGTGGGGTCACCTTATACTACTTCGTGGTACACGCCCTCCGCCTGTTGACATGTTCGCACTAACAACTATAGAAAATCGTATTTTTTTGACGAAATTTGCGCAAAAAGGTTAATATATTTTAACCATCAAAAACTATGTAAGCATGTTTTTCAAGATTCTAACCTGTAAGTCACCCTAATCTTTTTCGTAGAAGAAATTTGTTTCTCCTTGCATTTTGATTTAAAAGTATTCGAAGACAAGGATGCATTACATTTCAATACCATTTACTTATATCCATTTGTGCATCTACTTTTGGTAATGTATTGTTTTACGTAAACTTTCAAGAAAGGCTTATAGGTTATAAAGGGGATCGGATTAATATCCACAGCCGAAAATAAATTGTTTTCTAACAAAAAAATTATTATTTGAAATATTTATTGTAATAATAATAGTTATTATTGATATTGACAAAAAGTTTTAATTCTTTTTTAGTTATTTGTAGTAAAATTTAGAATTGGTTTTCAGAAAAAGAAATACTTAACAAAATTTAATCCTCCAGCGTTGTGGTCGCATGTATTGTATTGTATTGTATAACGTGTTAACAGGCAGGAGTGGCCTCAAGGCGGTATAGTGGGATTTTTGAGGTCGCTAATTTCGAATTTAACGTCAGAAGTTATAAATTCAAAATAGCGGACAAAATTTCAAAAATTTTACAGATGTGTATGAAGGTTGGCATAAGAGGTTTTTGAGGTCGTTGATTTCTAATTTGGCGTCAAAAGTTACAAATTTAAAACGGCTGATCCAACAAGGCAACAAAAATTTCAAATTTTAAATATATTTCCATTTTTTTTTAGAAACCTAAAAATGTATTGTTGGATTGCAATACAGATATCTATGAGTTGTGAAATTTTGGTTGCCATGTTGGGTCTGCTGTTATAAATTTGTAACTTTTTACGTCAAATTCAAAATCAGCGACATAAATACCCCTATTATACGACGGTCTGGTGTCTACCACAAAGGGAAGCAGGACGACGATGTGAGGCAGCTCTCCCGATAAGGCCTGGGATTGGCGACTGCCTCCATTTAAACTATGTATTAAGTCTTACAGTGCTTAAATTCTACTGCCCTTCTGGAATCCAGAATGCCCTAGACTCGATCAGCATGGTGCACGACAAGGGCATACAAGATGTCCCAGGTTAAATCTTTGGCGATGATTTCATTAATGGGTCTGGGAATCTTCCTAGTCTCTATGTCAATCTCTAAAGATATCGGCAATTGGTCCGAACGGATAGCGCCTTCCAGAATTGAATACTGCAAGACTGCCGAGCACCAAGCAGGGTCAAATACAAGGTCAAGGTTGTTTGTCGAGTATTCGTTCACGGAAAAACGGGTTGGTTCTCACAAATTCAGCGGAAAAAAAGTTCCCGTGCGTCAAGTTACCCTTCTCTGCGGCTAATATGTCACGCTCTTATTTTTATTAACTACTGCAAATGAAAAAGAATTTCCCAACAATTACAGGCATCATTTCAATTCTGCTTCTGCATAGTATATAAATAAAGACTTTTTATAGAAATGTTAACTAACGTTACCTATTTGTGACACGTTCGCATCTTTCGGAAGAGTCGAAAGATCAATTTTAGAACAGTTTTATTACATTTGGAGAAAAATTCTATAAGATTCACTGGTTTGGCGTAATTGTTATGATGGAAAACAAAAACCCAAAACAAACTGTTCGTCATAAACATTAAACAGTTGCGTTGATTAACCAAATTTAGTCATCTTTCGACATTGCATTTATAAATACATATACTGAATCGATAACCTCACATGCCTAAAAGTTGCCAATGTGGTCGTAGAAATTCATACTACTCAATTACTTCAAAGAATAATTTGCACTGTAAAAGCAAAGTAAGAGTTCATATCATGCTTTTCAGTGCATTTTTCGTGCTTTTTTAGTGAGAAAGGCTTAATGAGGACAAAAAATCAGCATGGTACAACTTATCTAGTCTATTATAATTAATCCGTTTAGTTATTCACACTTTGAATGTTTTGATTTTGCATGTACGGCTCTGGACACATTTTTATAATAAAATGCTGAAAACTCACCTGATATTGGGGGTCACTCGTGGTCAGGGGTATGTTACGCCAGCCATTCCAGTCTATAGGAAGTTGGTTCCCAGCTTGACTCAGCGGAGAAAAAGCAAAACTGTGGCGCTGATCGCCTTTCGCCAAAATGTTGTGTTTAAATTTTGACAAAAGACTCATAAGTGTCAAAATAACCAAAATGGACGTGTCACATCCGATGTCAAAATATAACCTTTGAAATCTCTTTACGTGTAACCCGCCTAACGTAACAATTTTATAAAAAGTTTTAGAATTTTTGCTTTTTTTTTGTAAATTCCCTCTGTTGGACGTCGGTATTTTACTAGTTTACGTGTTATTTTACGAGTTTAGGTATAAATAATCATAGTGCATAATATAAATGTAAAGATAACAAAGCATTTTCAGCAGTTTCGCATTTCTCCCGCTGAGTCAAATTGGGAACTATAATCATAATAATCGTGGCATGCCCCTGCTCGTGGTCCTGCCTTGGTAACACAATTCTTTTGGTCCAACCACCCTGTGAAGTTGGGCTTCATGCCTATAGAACAGGCGCACAGTGGGCTTTTTTGCAAAATTTACTTTCAAAACCTAATATCTCTCGAACGAATTGACCAAAATAGATGTTCTTCGAACGAGATGAAAGCTTATTAAATGTACAATAGGGGAAAATTATAGAGAACAGTTTTCCCGAATTTCCTAACCTGAAAAATGCGGGAAAAGACTGTCATTTTTTAACCAAAATGACAAAATTGTACTAGAATTACAAACAAAAAAGTTTTGTTCAGTGTAAGACATCATATTTTATAGATTTTTCAATGCTGAATCCAAATCTGCCAGGAAAAATAGCGTAGCGTTTTTCTTTTCCGAGAAAAATGCGGTTAAATATGAAAAATCCAATATGGAGAGACACAAGTCGGAAACATGATGGTAACTTAACGAAGTTTATCATCTTTAGGTTTTTAGGGTCGCTGAATCCAAATCTGACGTCAGAATTACAAAATAAAGAATGGCGGATGCAATATGGCGGAACAAAAGTTTTGAAAAATTTAGGAAAATTGACAAAATTGTCCATATTTATGTTTTTGAGGGCTCTCAATCCGAATCTGACGTCAGAATTTCAAATTAAAAATGGCTGATCCAATATGGAGTAACAAAAGTTGGAAAAATGTAGGCAACTTCACAAAATTGTCAATATTTACGTTTTGGAGGTCGCTGAATCCAAATCTGGCATCAGAATCAAAGAATGAAAAATTGCGTATCCAAAATGGCGGAACATATATTGAGAAAATTTCTATTTTTAGAATTATTGCATGAATACAATTGTAGTTACAGACACGTTATATTAAATCGACATATGTCCTAATCTCAATTATCTATTTTCTCCAATAATCAATCTTCATCACTTAAATTTGTATCATCGCTTAAATTTCCATTACTCAAGGAACTGGCACCACTTTCGTCATTCTCTTCTTCTATATTTACACTGAAAATATATTTTTAAGGAATTATAACAAAATGAATGTGCATGAAATGTCCATATAGTTTTTTAGTTTTTTAAAATGATTTCTTTTATCCGTATACAGGTAATTAACGAAGTAAACATTTTTTTGAGTATACTTTCTTTTGTTTAATAAATCTCCCCATGCCTGGTGTAATTTTCTTCTTCCTATTCTCTTTTTTTAATCTTTTTCCAATTAACGATAAAGATATTTATGGGTCGCTCATGTGTATTGCAAATGCATTTTATTTTTCGATTTTTGTTTCACTAAATGCGACCTATCATTTTTAATTTTGAAATTTTAATATCGGATTTGGATTCAGCGACCTCAGAAACGTAAATATGGCTTATTTTGTAAAGTTGCCGAAATATCAATTTTTGTTCCGCCATATTGGAACCGCAATTCTTCATTTTGAAATTCTGACGTCAGATTTGGATTGAGAGCCCTCGAAAACGTAAATATGGACAATTTTGTCATTTTTTTCCTAAATTTTCCAAAACATTTGTTCCGCCATATTGCATCCGCCATTCTTTATTTTGTAATTCTGACGTCAGATTTGGATTCAGCGACCCTAAAAACCTAAAGATAATAATTTTCGTTAAGTTACCATCATGTTTCCGACTTGTGTGTCTCCATATTGGATTTTTCATATTAACCGCATTTTTCTCGGAAATGAAAAACGCTACGCTATTTTTCCGGGCAGATTTGGATTCAGAATTAAAAAATCTATAAAATGTGATGTCTTGCACTAAACAAAACTTTTTTGTTTGTAATTCTAGTACAATTTTGTAATTTTTGTTAAAAAATGACGGTTTTTTCCCGCATTTTCCAGGTTGGGAAATTCGGGAAAACTGTTCTCTATAATTTTCCCCTACTGTACATTTAATAAGCTTTCATCTCGTTCAAAGAACATCCATTTTGGTCAATTCGTTCGACAGCTATTAGGTTTTGAAAGTAAATTTTGCAAAAAAGCCCACTGTGAGGCGCATGTGTCTGTTTTTAGGTCATCAGTGGTCTGATTTTGGTCACTTTCCACTTGCTGTACACTCTACAGGCATGTAAAGGCACATTTTCAGAGGGGCTTGAACACAGATGTCATTAATGACAATTTCTTCAAGTCAATGAAAATAAATACATCAGAAAAAAGGGCATCATTTATGTAAATTATGGAGAGATGTTGGATTCCAAGTTTCTCCGAGGGCTCTGGTTTAGCAACTTGCGCTCTCAGGTACAAAAGTGTTTTTAAGTAACCTTCTACCGTTTAGAAAATTGTTTTATCGCCAATTTCACTCCATTTATAAAAAGACTCTTGAATATAATGTACAGATTCTCCAACACTGAACGCTAAAAAAAAATTAATAAATAAAAAACATTTTTTAAACATGACCTTCGACTAGGACCTTTTTTTGTAACTTGACAAAGAAGTTTTTTTCTTAGCATCTGTGTGCCTGATGAGGGTAAAGGTATGTTACTGAAACATAGCAAGAAAACAATTTTGTATTGAAAAAAGTCTGGACATGTCACTGGAGAATTAGAAAAATATCATTATTTTTCCTAATCTCAAAAATTTTTTAGGCATCATTTATGATATTGCTATTAATAATTTATTTAGGATATTTATGAGATTACTAATGGCCAACGGCCATACCACGCTGAAAAAACCAGTTCTCGTACGATCACTGAAGTTAAGCAGCGTTGGGCGCGGTTAGTACTTGGATGGGTGACCATTCGAGAATACTGCGTGCTGTTGGCCCGTCGTGGGTGTGGTGAGCCCACACTTGTAGTTATTTACTACAAGAAACTATCCACCTAGAAACACTACCCGAATCGGGTAGTGTCACGCCTACCCTGAAAGGGAAATGGCTTAATGGTATACTTACTTACTTACTATCAGTAATTATTTATTAAATGTTTCAGTTTTCAACTGTAAAAGTGTCACTTTCTCGCATGTATACCATATTTTTTTTAACTTGTTCTACGTCTAACTTCAGCCAAATGTTATAATAACAGTATCTACCTTCAAGTTGAGAAATAATTGAAATGTTTCATAAGGGTAAAAATGTAAATGTTTCAGAAACACAATTCCAACTTTTTAAAATGCCTATATTATTTTTTTTTATTTTGAACAAGAAAATTTATAATATTACATCGACCTAACCGATTTCTAGATTTTCAGTGTGATTCTGAATTTATCTGTTCAATTGACCTTTTACATTGCAGAGACAGCTAAACATTGATTAAGACGTCATAATCATGTATTTTAAACTAGGAACCTGTTCCTTTTTAATCATGTCATTGTCAGAGGTTGTGTTACCTTGGTAAGGTTAATGTGATGGGATGTTACACCGTCTTATCCTGGTGAAATTAATGTTTTGTGTGAAAATATTTATTTTCCGAAATGGAGAAATAGTTCAAGAGCAGACAGATGTCAAGAAGGCCGAGAAGGAGACGGTATATAGCAGAAGCGTCTTTGAGACAAGTTTGCAAACAAACATAAAGAGTAACAAAATATTCATTTAGCTAGCATAAGAGGGTATCAATCCTCACCATATCAACCCCAGAACCACACATATAATTGAAAAAAAGGTTGAACAACCACCGCAGGGACCAAATGGGAGCAACTGCCATCTATGAAAATGACACCGGCTCTCAGTAGAACCGCGGCAAATCGCACGTATGGCCACGTCTCATGATCGTGAGATGGATGGCCACAGGTCACCACGAAATCACAACGACGGGTCGGCGAAGTCCTCGTGTGTCTTGAGGACACGAAGAGACCCAAGGATGACACATTTCTGCATACCTCTCTTCCTTTTCCTTCTTCTTGGCAGTGATGTTTTAGTCGGCCGGAGCAGAGAATTCGATCGCAAATATATTTCGTTTCTCGAAGTCTTTGGAGAACGATGTCAGCCCTCGAGTGTGCAACGGAGACTGCTGTCTCCGACAAAGCTGGTAATAAAGCACTCTTGAGGGCTGTATTGTGTCTGTAGAGATACGTCGTTCCCGGGTGAGTGGGACACCTGGATAGTAGTATGTGTTCTAGGTACTCAACAGAAGTTTTAGTCAGAAGTCCGCGTCCGCCTTGACGGCCTGAGATGTATAATCGCGGAACGGACGAATTGATATGCAAGCTCTTATGCATATGCATGATCTTACGCGTGGCGATATGAAGGGCAGTAAGCTCGTTCTTTATCCATTGAACCACCCCAAACGAGTAGAATCTTAGTCATCGGGAATGCCAATAACACAGGCCCACAAAAAAAGTGCCATGTGCGAAAAATCAGAGATTGCTATCTATATGTATTTTGGGGCGCCGAATAAGAATCTGACTTTAGTTTTCCCCCAGCACGTCAGGATTTTTCCCTAGACGCGAAAATTCCCTAGAGAATCAGCTTTTCTGGTTATAAATTACCCTTGGTATAAAATCATTTGGAAACAGATCAGAGCATAATATCTGTATGTATTTTTGTGTGCTGAATATAAATTTGATATTAGTTTTCTCCTAGCCCATCAGAGTTTCACCCTAGGTGCTAAAAATTCCCTAGAAAATCAGTTTTTTCGGGTATGCAATTACTCTTGGTATTCAAATCATTTGCAAACAGGTCAGCATGATATTAATGTATTTTGGTGCGCTGAATACGAATCTGACATTAGTTTCCCCCCAGCTCCCCAGGATATTTCCCTAGACGCGGAAGATACCCTAGAAAATCAGCTTTGCTGTAAGCAGGTCAGAGCATAATGTTTTTATGTATTTTGGTACGCTGAATACGAATATGAGTTTAATTTCACCAGCACATCAGGGTCTTCTTGCATGCGGGGCTCTACAAGGATGGACGATCTCTTTTCCCTAGCTGTTCGTGGGAACAACAATGACAACACCAAACTTAATTGTAGTAAGTGCGGTGCAAAACAATCGAACGCGCAGGGTGTCCCGAAAATAGGTCGGACAACAATGCCGACTACCCTAGAGTGGGGGGGAGCCATTCAAGACGGAGTAAATGTGATGGACCGGCAGGACGACCTGCTGGAGTGCTATGATACCAGCATGGCCCCTGAACGAAAAGGTTACATGGCGCGACTGCATGCCCTTGGTGTGAGAAACACCCAGAGCTCTCGCATTTGTGGCAAAAAGGACTACGAAACCGTGCCGAACATCTCCGAAAAAGGGGTTATGTAAGGGGAGCGCCTACTCAACCGCAGCCAGAACAAACAGGCTACAGAGAAAGAGAGGCGACACTGAGACCAACCGCAGTCCGGCATCCAATAGAGGAAGAGCGATGTTTCAGAACCAGGAGAAACATCAACATTCAGGTTTCTCTCAAGTCTAAAGAATTGGCTGAACTGGATGACGAGCTACGTGGAGTTTTTTTTTCGAAAAGTCCGACCTCTGAACCATCAATTGTAGCGTGTATAATGCAGCAAGAGTTTTGGCAGATGCAAACCCTAAAACAAAACCAACAGTTGATCATAAGACCAAAACTGCCAAGGTTCGACAGTTCGGGCGCGAACTGCGGATCCGTCATCGCACAGTCAACAAGTCAAAGCTGCTGACCATCAGGCAGCATCCTGTTGACAGAATACGGATACTTTCTGACGCTAGGAGAAGTCTAGAGCGGAGAGAGAGGTGGGTCAGAAAAAATGAACAGTTTTTCTCTGACCCATCTCGCCTCTTCCAAGATCCTCCAGTTACTGTCGACCACCCGCCCAAACCGGAGGAGCTCGAAGCATGTTGGCGAGAAGTCTACGAAGTTCAGCACCGACTGGAAGAAAACACAAAGAACATCAATAGCTTCAAGGAGCTGTGCAATGCCCTCATAACACCTGAGGAGGAATGCCCGCCTATCACCACCGATGAGGTGAACAAAGTTTTAAGAGTCATGAACTCTTCCACGTCGGGACCAGGTGGTATCACCTTCTGGTGGAAAAAAGTTTCCTACAACCCACCGCATTTTCACCTGATATTTAATGTCGGAAGAACCTATTCCGGACTGGTTGGTGGAAGGGCGCACAGTGCTCCTGCCGAAGATGGGCAACTTAGCTGACCCCATAAATTACAGGCCAAACTTGCCTGAACACGCTGTATAAGATCTTCACAGCTATCCCAAATGATAAGATTGTTCGGACAATTGCAACTGTGTGGCGAGAGATATACGAACAACGCGGATCAATGAAATGCGTAGCAGGATGTCGGGAGAACCTGCTCATCGGTAGATGTGTCTGCAAAGACGTAGCATCCTATCAGCGATACCTATCGATGGCCTGGATTGATTACGGGAAAGCTTTCGATTCAACCTCCTATATAATTATCATTTATCTGTTGGAAAGCTTAAAGGTTCATCCACACATCGTGACGTGCATAGAGAGATTGATGCCGCTTTGGAAAACCAGATTTACTATCTCATCTGGAAAATATCGTGTGACAACTAACAGCGTCACCTTTCAGAGAGGTGTCTTTCAGGGCGATACCATGAGCCCTCTCCTCTTTTGCCTCACATTATTGCCACTATCTCTCGCACTACGTCAGTCCGAAGGTTACTTTTGCAGCAAACCTGGAAATCGAAAGCATAAGGTCACTCATGTATTTCACATGGATGATCTTAAGATTTATGCTAAAAATAAAGAGAAACTACATCTAGTTCTAGGGATTGTCGAGAAATACACTCAAGAGATGGGAATGGAGTTCAGGTTAGAAAAATGCGCCAAGGTTTATTTGAAGAAAGAAAAACTTCATGGCATCCTCGAAGACCCTGGGCTCGTCGACCGAAGCGTTATACGACACCTTAACGCTGGAGAGACCTATACATACCTGGGCGTGCCACAGAGCCGCATTCAGGACGTGACCTCTATAAAGGATACTCTCCGATGCAGATACAAACGTATCATCTGGAATACTCACTCCCGAAGGCCCGGATTAAAAAAGCACAGGAGAAAAACTTCCGCGAACAGCTCTTCGACAAGAGGATGTACAGCATCTTCAACGGAAATGTGGAAGATCAGTCGATGTTGTATAAGCTAACGTTTGTTTTCCTTAAATCACCCGGATAGAAGTCGGGCACGGAAGGTTTCATTTTGGCATGTTAAGACGGTGTCATTTCCACTCTAGCATACCGTAGCCACATTTTAAGTCAATATATTCCCGATGATAGCTGCAGAGCGTGTCATGCACACCCCGAGCATCTAGGACACATAATATCTAGTTTTCCAACTCATTCGGGAACAACGAGAAAAATCCAGTGCAGTTCCTGCAATTTTGCTTGAGTTAGAGCGAGTTCTAGCGTTGTCGTGCAAGAAAAGGACACTGTGGATGGTGGTTCCCCGTCTTTTGGACTTGTAGGCTGCCTTAGCTTTATCCAAAAGCTTAGAATAGCACTCAGCCTTCACCGTCTTCCTTTCGTGAAGAAAATCAACGAGCACAACCCCTTTTTGATCCCAATAAATCGTTGCAAGCACCCATTATTCACTCCCCAAGTAACGTTGTTTCTGCACCGCCGTGAATGAGGCGCCTTCTGTACGATGTCACGCCCCTCTATACATTTTTTATACCATAAACACTTGAGTTTCCGATAATGTTTCACTACCAAACAGCTGCTTCAACCTACGCACAATTTCATTCGCCCTTATGCCTTCTTTTCTAAAAATGTTATTATAATGCGTTGCCTCACAGACACTGGGACTTCTTTCTCCCACATCGCGCAAGCTACTGAACGAAAGAGAAGGGAGATACCTACGTAGTACCGGGCAAGTCTGAAATAACCCTGCTTCAGCCTCCAATTGGTCCTAAGACGATACGGTCTCTTATGTGACAGTGCGGAAGAAATTCCGGTTCATATTTGATTCACTTATCTTATTTTACATGAATGATCTCAGGATCTATGCTAAAAATAAAAAGCAACTACATCTCGCTCTAGTGATTGTCAAAGAGTACATTTGGAAGATTGGTGTGAAGTTTGGGTTAGAAAAATGCGCCAAGGTTAATTTGAAGCGAGGAAAACTTAATGGCAACCCCGAAGACCTGATACAAACGTCTTATCCGACAGATTTGGTCCTCCGATATCAGTTCACGAATGGTTATGTACATGAACAGAGGCATGCACCTTAAGTCGTCTGTTCCGCGACTTTACATCTCACGTCGTCAAGTTGGTCGGGGAATACTGAATCTTGAATGTCTTCACAACAGGATTATTCTGGGTATAGAGCATATAGTCGCAAATGGACGAGACCCTCTTAAAATGATCATTAAACACGAAGAAGTGGGCAATGGAGCGTTTCTGTACAAAGCAGCGTAGGAGGCTGCTGAAATACTCGTCCTTGACTTCAATATCAGGGGTGAGCAATGTCGTATGGGCTAACGTTTGCTTTGCTTAAATCACCCGGATTGAAGTGTGGCACGAAGGGTTTCATTTTGGCATGTCAAGACGGTGTCATTTTCACTCTAGCATACCGTCGCCACATTTTAAACCAAGACATTCCCGATGATAGCTGCAGAACGTGCCACGCACACCACGAGCATCTAGGACACACTATCTATTTGTCCAACTCGTGCGGGAACGACCTACATCCAAAGGCACAATGCGGCACTAAGCGTGCTTTATTAGCATCTCTGTCATTCTTACGGCATTAACCCTAATACCGTTCCACTAAACGCTCTTAGGGAAATAGAGTCAATTGTCGAAAATGAGAAGTGCCGCATATATTGGAACTTCATATTCTCGACAATTGTTTCTGTTGCGCACTCAAGGCCTGACATTGTTCTCCTTGACTTCGAGAAACGAACCATGTTCGTTATCGAATTTTCGGCACCAGCTGACAAAAACATCATAGTCAAGGGGAATGAAAAGAAAGATAGGTATAAAGACCTTGCAAGGGAGTTGCAACGGTTATACACGGAATATTCTGTTGAGCTAATCGTTCTGATCATCGGGTCTCTTGGAGGTGCCAAGCTTTCACTAGTTGATAGCCTGAAAAGCATCCCGGCGTGTCAGCAACATGCTAAGACGCTCGCGGAGAAGATACAGAAGGCGGTCGTCCTTGGGTTGCTCCGTGTCCTCATGGTGCACGAGACTTTTGCCGGATCATCGCATTGAGTTCGTCGCAGACTGTAACCACCTATCTCACGGTCGTGAGACGTGGTTACAGCTGAAATTTTACCGCGATTTCGCTGGGAGCGGATGCAGTCTTTCATATTAGCACCCGCTTCCGGCGAAATCCCGCGGTTGTCCTTATGACAAACTTTTAACCCTCCGTCCCCCACGTGGGGTCTAGGCGGATCCCAGACACACTTGTTTCCTTATGGCAGGCGCAATTTTGCATCCCGTTGCCTGTCGCGTTGAGCATCTTTCATCTCAGTAGTTCTCAAGACGTCGGTAAAAGCGCAATAATCTCTGAGATATGTGATCCTTTTTTACTTAATGTTTTTGTTGAAAAGCGTGATTAGGCTCCGCTCGGATCCCACGTGGGGTCCGACTGAATTTGCAATAAAAGACTGAAATTGCAATAGAATAATGAATTTTCAATAAAAATTTGCGAAGTTTTCTCATATTCAAAGTGTAGTGTTTGTTTGTTCCAGTTTATATTTTTGAAGTGTTATTTCGTTAGTCAGTAGTATAAGGAGGTTGTTTTTTGTATCTGATAAGGTTTAAACTTTATTATAAACTCTCTACTTGAATCCTGTTTGTTTTGATAACCTACCATATTTTTGTTCGTGTTATTAAAAAACAAAAATAATTTTTTGACGCCGCTCCAATGTGATTCCACACCGCTTGCACCGTGAACGTGAGTGGGGTTCGTGTAGACCCCATGTGGGGGACGGTGTCCCTCACTTGCACGTGGGGGACGGAGGGTTAATTGTGTGTGTGTGTTTAACCGCTTCTGTTAGCCTGAAAACTACGTTGGCTCGACCTTACCAAGCCCTTATTAGCGTTGTCAGACCCGACTGCAGTTCTGGTAAGGATTCTTTGTGTATTCGGTCATAAAAGGCTTTATTCAGTGTGTTGACGAAGTATCAGCTGGGCTTGATTTGGCGGCCAAACGTGGAAGCCATAATATGGATACGTATACCATTAAGCCATTTCCCTTTCAGGGTAGGCGTGACACTACCCAATTCGGGTAGCGTTTCTAGGTGGATAGTTTTCTTGTAGTTATAAATAACTACAAGTTTGGGCTCACCACACCCATAATATGCCAACAGCACACAGTATTCTCGAATGGTCACCCATCCAAGTACTAACCGCGTCCAACGCTGCTTAACTTCAGTGATCTGACGAGAACTGGTTTTTTCAGCGTGGCATGGCCGTTGGCATGAATTCCATGAATTCCATGAATTCCGTGAATGCCATGAATTTCATAAATTCCATGAATTCCGTGAATTTCATGAATTCCGTGAATTCGACGAATTCGATTAATTTCACGAATTGTTAAATCCGTGAATTCGACGAATTCCATTAATTGCGTGAATTTAGTTTTAATGGCCGTTGGCATATAATATGGATAATATGGAGTAGTAGCAATAATTTAATTAAAAAGTGTGTTTAAGTTTAGAAAATTGTATTTTTGTACTTAGATAGTTTGTGTAGTTACGCAACAGCTACACCTTCATCCAGAAATATGATGGAAGGCCAAAATATTCTTAATTCTGGTATGATTGTAATGTGCGGAGCTACCATAAAAACTCTCGAAAAAGTTGAAATATATTCATTGTGCCTGCAAACCAGTACTTTAACATCAGAACCCCACGCAATAATAGGAAGGTTAATAATAATTAATATTGCATATTTTTATTTATTTTTCCTATTTGTAAATTACAAGGCCTAGGAATAGCGTCTCGCCTAGAGATCGTTTTTTTGCGTCTAGCTCTGTGAAACAGTAAAAACATTAGAACATAGCGGTTACATTTTCGTTAAATAATAATATTAAATATTATTTATTCAATTAATATTTAGTATACCAACCTGGAAACTAGTAATCATCTTAATTAAAATGCAAGGAGCAGACAAGTAAATTCTTGATGTTATAATCTTTCACATTTATATTTCTCAACCATTCACTGTGCTTACCTACAACTTCAATTTTTCCAAATAAGTTTTGTTTTCTTTATTTTAACACTTCCAAGCTTTGACACTCAAAACTTAAATTAAGGTTTTTATTCTCTTTGGAGTCACAACCACTGACGCAAAAACCTCCGAAGCTTGTTGATTTTTGATATTAACGTGCAAATTCCATTATTGGGGAAAATAATTATCAGCTCAGAAGTATTTTGCTTATCAGAGCCACTTATTAAAGCAACTATTTATTCAGTTGGATGATCATTACAGTTAAATGCTATGTTTTTGCTGGTTTTCGTGATGTTTTGCGCGTATTTAGTATGTCATCCACGGGCATATTGGTTAGTTCGCGTAGGGGCCAATAGTGTCGCATAGCGTGTTTAAATCCCCAATAAGCGATGAATAGTTCGTGCATGTAGCTTCGACCTTACCAAACCCGGAATCTGGCAACAATGTCAAGGAATGAGCACCTCAGTTTTATTCCTTATTCAAAAGAGGACCACTTATTTGATACCTGCGTCGAAGGAGCATCTTAATTAGATATTTGAAAATCGAGTTGCAAACATACTTTTCTTGTTTTTTAAACCTTTTAGGTGAATTGTTATTTACTATGATGTATTTTCAAGATTATTTTTTGAGTTTAGAACTTTAGAACAGAAGTTTATCAAAACATGATCTTTAGTATATTTTTTAGATTTAAACTTACATAAAATGGTTTCTAGAGATTATGTTTTTAAATATCTTATGTTGAAAACGCTAGAGGCAGTAAAATTTATTTACATGGGGGATTTAAATTTACTTGAAATAATTAAAAATTTCAATGGGCTTGAGTATAGAACAGTTTCAATATCACAATTCTTGGTAATTAAAACTTTTTAAGTTTTAGATAGAGTTCGGATTCGTCATGATAATAATTTTAAAAAATTTAGTTCTCATTTTTTCACTCGTCCATGCCTAAGGATGAAAGAAAATAAGAAATCATGATGAAATTAATGACTAGGTAATAAATATTTCAAATGTTTAAACCAAAAGCACATGAAAAATTCAAATATATTTTTATACTTTGAATAGCGGCGAACGGAGCAGGATTTCATTAATTAATTAATAATTTATGTCATAGATACACTAACTATTACTGATTGCAATGGTCTAACTGTTCGTACGAATTCAAGAGTTTGAAAATTTGACTTTTTGACAAGAAATCTGGTCTTCTGGCCCACTGTGAATTAGGGTGCCCTAAAAAACCGCAATGTTCTTTTTTTTTGATGACGCACCCCCTAAACTTGTTCTATTTGGTGAAAAAATAAATGCATATTTTTCTTTTCTTTTTAAAATAATTTTAAACCGAGATCCTGGGGCCTTAAAGTGTCCCAAAATGGTTAAAATTATTAATTATTGTTAATTTTCGTATATATAATAATTGTTTGCCAGGGAATGCAACTGCTGGTACCATATGCCCAGGAAAAAAAAGTTGACCCAATTAGACCAAAAATACTACCCCTTATAGTAAAAAACTACCCTTCATAGAGCTAAAAATATTATATTTATTTTGCCAATATCATTTTTCTCCAAATAATAATAATATAAAAATACATTCATTATTCATTTAAGAAATAAAAAATTACTTAATTCTTCTAAAAAAACATCAATTTTACAGAAAACATTAAGCTTACTGACGAGAAGTAGGATTTGTAAGATTTTTCCCTGATGCATTGTTTTTATTGTATGTGTCTTTCATTTCGAAGGATATTTTTATCACATGCAGGAAATTCTTCAATGTGTCCTTGGATTCCCAGACAGATTGCCTGCAGCTTATTCTCATTTTTAGTCAGCAACCGGTTGAACCGGTGCGAAAGCCTCAATGAAGTATTTGTTAACAACAAAGAGAGCCGGGTCCGTGTTTAAGAATGACGAATTCAGTTGCATAATATCGAAAAATCGAAGTGCTTTTGAAGTTACAAAATCTCCAATGTCATTCTTCGCATTTGTCAGATTTTAGCCTGAAAGATGATTCGCGGGTTCTTCTGAGCCTTCTCGTGTTTTCATCGCAGCCACCATTGCCCTTTTCTGTTCGAGTGAAATTCTAGAATCAAAGAATGTCATGGTCACAAGTTCCTCTGAGAGATACCACAAATGTTCTTCAAACTTTTCACAAGCGACTTTTAATATTTTGGCATTGGCGGACTTGTAACTCACCAGTTTTTTAATTAAATGTAAGTAATCTGAGTGCTGTTGGCACATCGTGGGTGTGGTGAGCCCACACTTGTAGTTTTTTACTACAAGAAACTATCCACCTAGAAACACTACCCGAATCGGGTAGTGTCACGTCTACCCTGAAAGGGAAATGGCTTAATGGTATACATACATACATACATACATTGTATGCCACAGCAACCGGCAAAGAAGCCTCAAACCAAAATCGGATGTGAATTTTGATCACAAAAAGGCACAATTCCCTAATGGATTCGGTTTCGATAGATGTTGACGTATACTGATTTCGAAACATCCGAATTTTCAGGCAGTAAATGGCAATTTCCATCCACCGCACATGGTGCCTTAGTCCTGGAGCCATAAAACGAATACCCCGCAGTTTCGAAAGTATTCGCTTGTCGTTTATACCAATTTCAAATTTTGTCTTATCGAAAGATTCCCACACTTCACTAAACGTTTTAAATAATGGAGTCTCTGGTCCAGTTGCTGAACCAAGGCATTCTTTGCATACACTTCTGAGCATTATTTTAGGGATATGATGTCTGCAAGCAAAGTACTGCCTGTATCTTATTCTTTCCAGATAATTCGGAAGCCCAAATTTTTCTGAGAATTTGGCGAAACGTTTTTCCAAGGGCCGTTTTTAACACACGCACATCTTGGGTTTCCGCTTGCGGTATTCCAAGATATGTATATGTTTCTCCAATACCAAGATGTTGAATGGTATTTCCGCCTATGAGTTGAACATCCTGATCGTGACGCGATTATGTAGTTTCTAGTCTTCCTTGGTGTAGGTGGACGCAGGCACACTTGTCCAGTTCGAAGCTCATGCTAATCGCTTTAGAGTACCTATTTACCGCCTCCACAAGGATGTTAAGGTCCTCTTTCGAGGAAGCAAAGAGTTTAAGGTCGTCCATGTATAAAAGATGGTTGACCTTATATTCTCTTCTGTTCGGCGGGCCACATAGGTATCCAGAGCTTTTGCCTCGGAGCACAATAGATCGAAGCAAGAGGGAGATGCAGAAAAGTATCGGACTTAGAGAGTCTCCTTGGAAGACCCCCCTCTTATATGTGATATAGCTTGTAGTCACTTGTCTTTTGTCAGATGTTATGACAAATCTTTTCTGCCACAAGAGCATAAGCTCTTTTATGCATCTCACTATTTTTGGATACACCTCCAGGCACTCAAGGAGCTTAATGAGTAGCTCATGGTTCGTGTTATCGAATGCCTTACGGTAGTCAATCCAAGCCATGGACAGATTGCCTCGATACCTGATCGAGTCCTGGGTAATACACCTGTCTATTAACACGTTCTCCCTGCAACCTGCCAGACCTCTCTTGCATTCACGTTGTTCAACTATTGTACTCCATACCGGCTCCATAGATGTTAATATCCTCTCTTTGAGGATGCCAGTGAATAGCTTGTAGCTGGGGTTTAAACAAGCTATGGGCCTGTAGTTCTTTGGACTTGACAAATCTCCGGTCTTAGGGATCAATACCGTGCGTCTTTCCACTAGCCACTGCGGGACGGGTTGTTCTCCGTTTAAGAAAGTAGTAAATATACGAGCTAGATGTTGGTGCGTAGAAGTGAACTTCTTCCACCAAAAGTTGTTGATTTTATCTGGCCCTGGCGCTGAAAAGTTCTTAGTTCTAGCGATAACTTTCTTCACTTCTTCAGCAGTAATTAGTGGACACTCTTCCTCTGGACCTTGTAACCTTTGCCTTTGGCAAAAGTTACGAAAGAGTGATATATCTGAAGCGTCTTCATTTAGCTGATAAGTATCTCCATATACTTGCTCCCAGAAGACTTGAATCTTTTCTCGACTAGGCGGATTTTGAACGGCACGTGACGTTTTACTGAACAGACGGGAAGGATGAGTAGAAAAGGTGAAATTTTCCTGAATCCACTTTACTTGCCGTTCAAGGCGCTGTTTCGCTGTTGAAAGAGATCTTATTTTTTGCGTCCAGTGCTGCTTGATGGTCAACAGTTTACACTTGTTCAGCGTGTGATTTGCTTTCCTTAAGTTTCGAGTAAGTGCCCTAACTTTTGGAGTGAATTTTTTATTTAATGTTATGTAGCTAATCACGCACTGAATATTTGATGCATGCCGTCTCGCCGTTTCAATTTTGAACTGAAGCTGTGCAATACGCTCGCGAGTCTTACTCAGACGTACTGAAGTATCGTTACTTCTATTGTCGCTAAGCAGGGAGACCGCCTTCTCGTAAACTACACAGTTCAGATTCCAGAGATTAACATCTTCGGGGAGCAAATCGGGGAGAGCACTATCAGCTTCAGCTAATTTGACCATCCTGAGATAGACTTTTTGGTGGATAGATCTCCTACTTCTCATGTTGGCATTATCGGCTATCTGCAAAGGTGGTCTTGATGGAACGGGTGGAATGTTCGCTGGAGGATGTTGCTCTTCTTCTTCTTGATAAAGAGCGTCATATCCGTTTTTTCGGAAAAAGGATATCTGATCTCTTAAATTCTGAGGCGTTTGATGAGCATATTCCGGGTGCATATTCACCCAACGGTCATGTAACCTCTGCATGAATCCTCTTCGCGCCTGTGAGCTTCTTTGCCAACAGGTAAGGATGTCCCTCCTGAGTTGGTCCGACCATTTAAATCGATGTTCTCGCGTTTGTCCGGGGCCATCGCCTGGTCGTCGCCTCGGTTCGGTCCTATTGCCACTCCCAACTGAACCACGGCCTCCATCAGAGAGAGGCCTATTGAGGGTGGCACTGCGCGATACTGATGTCGTAACCGCATAATTCATTGCATTGGGGAGTTAGCCCAAAGCAACGTGGCTGCCTGCAAGAGCCGGAGCTCTCGGGCGATAGGGTTGCCACATCCCTACGCTAACATTATTATTATTAACAGTACTTGTATTTTCATACTTATGGTAACATTTTATGTAATTTTTGAAAGACTTATCACGTTTAAACTTAGATCGCGTCAGTGTTTAAACGAAAACGTCAAATAAACAAATAAACGTCGAATAGAGTGTATCGGTTCCATTGTATACAATACATAGTTCCTCATAATTAAACAAGTAATGCTGCTTCAAGATCGCGTCAAGTAAGTTCTTTGTTGATTCTTTAACGTTTTTTGATAAAAAATTTAGAGATTTGTGTCAATAATATAATTTTCAGAATGGGTAAACGACGTGAGTTTTCGCCAACTACAGTTGGCCAAATTGCCGGCATGCTGAAAGCTAAAAACATCACAGTCTAAAAAAATGCTACAGTCCAATGTAAATCACTACTTTTTGAATAAAACTCATATTATATATTCTCTGTCAAAATTTAACAAAAACTGTTCAAAAATTAAGGTGTATTGTAGTTAAAATGGCAAAAAAGTGATTTTTCAGCTTTGGTCTAATAATATGGCCAGGTACGATTCGCAATTTTTTTACTTCTCAAATGAAAGTTAAGTTTGGAAACGATATATTTCTAATGTCTGGAAAAAAATACTATACTTTCATTTAATTTCGTCAGTTCAGCATGTTATTGAAGTTGAGAAGGATCATCTTTTTATTATAAGGGTACCAAGAAATCCAATAAATAACCTTTATAAAGGGTACTTTTTGAAGCCAATGGGTAGTATTTTTGGTCTAATTGAGTCAACCATACGTTGTATTCTCTGGAAAAGAATTATTATATTTATGAAAATTAACATTAATAAATCATTTTAATCATTTTGAGACACTTTACGGCCCCAGAACCACGGTTTAAAATTATTTTGAAAATAAAAAAAAAATATGCATTTATTTTTTCACTAAATAGAACAATTTTAGGTCGTGCGTCATAAAAAAAAACATTGCGTTTTTTTAGGACACCCTACTGTGCATTCGTATTCGAAATACTGTACTTTTAATAATATTTTACCTGATCTAAAATTGTTTTAATAGATTTAATGCTTACACGATGATTCATTATAAGAAATTTAAAGGAGGGTTTTCTGGTTTCAATCGTGTGCAAAACTACGAATCTTGCCGACGTTTCGTGAACATTGCAGTTCACTTCTTCAGGGCTGACCTGAAACTGAAGTTTCAGGTTATGTTGTTCTTATATATATTTTATACGATGCCTGTGATTGGCCAGAGCGCCCCATGGCGGGGACTGGTCGAACTTTATTGGCCAATCAAGTCTTTTATTTTTCATTTTTTTTAAACCTGGGAGGACGGAAAGCCAAATCGGTGTGGTATTATATCCATTGTCCCTATTGCTGTTATTAGGGTGTTTTAACATTTCGATTGCTTCTCTATGTTTTCTTGGAAAAGTACTGTACGTTTTTGCGATGGCGGTTGTTTTGTCAAATAAAATGCTATGTCCTGTTTAGATATGATGCTTACCTAGTGCTGATTGCATGAAATGTTTTAGCCTGACTGTACTCTCATGTTCCTTTACACGTTGGCTTACCGCTCTCCCGTTTTCTCCAATATAGACTTTGCCACAAGAACAAGGGATTTTATATACTCCCGGATCACTGAGAGGTGCCTTCCTATCTTTAGGGTTGTTTAGAAGTTGCCCTATTTTCGCAGGTGGTTTAAATATGATTTGAATGTTGTGTTTGTTAAGAATTCTTCCTATTTGTTCTGTGATACCTTGAATGTAGGGTAGGATGGTGGTCGTTTTTCTCTCTCTTTCTTTAGTAGGTTATGTTGACTTGTTTTTTTCAGTGTATTTTCTTATTGCTTTATTAATTTGTTTGTTTGTGTAATCGTGTTGTATTAGGATTTGCTTAACATTTTGTAATTCCTTTGGTAAGTTATCTTTATCTGCTATGGAGACAGCTCTGTATACAAGGGAGTTGATGACCGATTGCTTTTGAGATGGGTGGTGGTGGAAGGAGGCATGTAGGTATCTGTTTGCATGTGTGGGTTTTCTGTAAACTTCATGTCCTAATGTGTTATCAGATCTTTTGTAAACTAGTATGTCCAAGAAAGGCAATTTTCCGTTTTGTACAATTTCCATGGTGAACTGGGTATTAGAGTGTAATTGATTGCTGAAATCAAAGAACTTGTGTAGTTCATATAGTCCATGTCTCCAGATGACAAAGGTGTCGTCAACTTAACGGAATCAAAATTCCGGTTTAAGCTTGGATTGGTTAAAGATTTTAGTTTCTAGATTTTCCATAAAGCTGTTGGCTATTATAGGTGAGGTTTGTTCGTAAAATTGGTTTTTGAAAGAGAAGTAGGTATTATTGAGACAGTGTTCTATCAAAGGGGTGAGATTGGAGGGGAAGTTTGCCAAGGATTTAATAATATCGTGTATAGAATTCCTGAAAATAAAACAAGAATCCAACGATCAAATTTGGATAACCACCACAAAATGCTCCTATTGCAATTCCTAAAAACAACAAAATTTGTTTCTTTGGACAACAATAAAAAAGAGGAAAGTATAAGAAGACAAAAAACCAAATCCCCTTCCTTCTCTTTTTTATTTCTTTCGTCTTTCTTATTTTTATTATTATCAAATCACAATATGAAAGCATCTATAATATTTACCAACGTTTCGGTGCTCATACAGCACCCTTATCAAGGTAAGAAAAATTATAGCAGGTGGGAAAAGCGACGAAACAACGACGCTCTCTCCTCGATACCTGAGATATAAGTGTGGGTCAAAAGGCAAATCCGTTATAAACACATCAGAAATAAGAGAAAGTCAAGATTCTTGAAAACCTATTGCTACATGTAATGAATCATACTAGAATGACTTTTGTTTAATTTATCCAAATCAGTTTTCAAATTAATAGACAACTTATTTTGTTTTTTAATATAAAGCATTTCCATGAATTCTCTCTTTCTCTCATTACTTTCACTATGTAAAATTTCAACATTATCCCAGTCAAACTCGAGGTCAACATCAACAAACCCTTTCGTATGTCTAGCAAGAACACTCTTATAACAACGTCCCAAACGAAGATCACTTTTGTGTTCCTCCATCCTAGTATTGAGAAGTCTACCAGTCTGTCCCACGTAAGTCATCTTACAGATCTTGCAAGTGATCTTGTAAAAAACACCACCTTTTTCAAATTTATCTAAAGGATCGTTACAAAAAGTTATTATTGAATCCATTTTAAATAGTTTACGGAAAATAGTATGAATATTAAATTTTTTCAACATAAATTCAATAGTTTTCGAAATTTGACCAAAAAACGGGAGAACAAAAGTATTAAAAGAACTATATGTGACGTGCGCCGAAGAAACGGGGATTACTCTAAAAAAAATTGAAATCGAGGTTTTTACACATTTCGATAGTTTTTGAGTTGCTCTTTTTAATGAAACCATCGAAAAAAATTTCCGATCGTTATTATTGCTAATACAGGGTTGCCACAGACCTTGAAATCCTTGAAAAGTCAGGGAACAAAAAAATTGTGAGGGAAATCAGTGAAATGTCAGTGAATTTTGAAAAAGGGTCAGGGAATTTTTTTTAAAATCTGAGTTAATTTTATCTTTGCTGAAGAATTTGTGTATCTTTCCTTTGTCCTATCTTTTCCTCGACCGTTGATATAATTCAAAATTTGAAAGTTTAAAAACTCATCTTTCTTCGGTCTTACGGTCCAATCAATAAAAAACATAAGAAAAGATTACAGTTGTTGAAAAATCGTTTTATTTTCTACGTTTCGGCTCTCACTGCGGGCCTTCATCAGGAAAGTTTCCATTTCTGTCGTTAAAAAAATTACGTAGTGTCAAAAAGATACATTTTTAGTCAATCATATTATCCATAAAAAGGTTCCATAAGGTGAAGATTTAAATCTCTCATGTCGAAATTTTATAGTAATTGTCAAAATTATGAGCCTTAACAAAAAAAAAATTGCTCTTTTGAGAGGCTCCAAACCAATTAGATTACATTTTTAATAGAAAAAAGGTTCCAAATAATAATTAGGACGGTGAAAAAACAGACATTGAACTAACATTAAAAATGTAATCTAATTGGTTTGGAGCCTCTCAAAAGA
Organism: Andricus curvator; assembly: GCA_932195095.1. Classification (NCBI taxonomy): domain Eukaryota; kingdom Metazoa; phylum Arthropoda; class Insecta; order Hymenoptera; family Cynipidae; genus Andricus; species Andricus curvator. Next base: position 26,242 of record CAKNYM010046283.1, read on the forward strand.
GATTTATTTATTTTTTTTTTTGAGGCTCATAATTTTGACAATTACTATAAAATTTCGACATGCGAGTTAAATCTTCACCTTATGGAAATTTTTTATGCATAACATTATTGACTAAAAATGTATCTTTTTGACACTACGTAATTTTTTAACGACAGAAATGGAAACTTTCCTGATGAAGGCCCGCAGTGAGAGCCGAAACGTAGAAAATAAAACGATTTTTCAACAACTGTAATCGTTTCTTATGTTTTTTATTGATTGGACCCTAAGACCGAAGAAAGACAAGTTTTTAAACTTTAAAATTTTGAATTTGTGTATCTCGGTTTTATTTTTCATTTTATTTATGTATTTTATGTTTTGTCAAAGTTCTTTTTGGGTTTAGAGTTTGCTGTAGGTATGTCGAAAAGTCAGGGATTGTTGAAAAAAGGTCAGGGAAAAGTCAGGGAAATTAAAAATGGAAAGTCTGTGGTAACCCTGTAATAATTGAGTTGTTAGATACCCGAGAAATCGGGCTTTCGCTCGAGAGCTCGAGATCCCGTGAAACACCTCCCACCACTCACCACTACATCTCGGCGTCTCATCTATACCCCGTCCGTGAACCGCGTCTACGACTTATCTCTTTCCTCATCTCTCGTTCGTTTTTCCATAGCCAAAATAGGCGCCGCTATATGCGTGAGAATGTAGTGGTAAGTGGAAAGGGAAGATTTCGTGAGTCTTCCCTCTCTCCTAAAAGTCGCGTCTATCGGGTCGACTTCGACCGCTCGCCCTGAAAAATCTGACTTTTCAGAGTAAGCCCCCTTTCTTCGGCGCACGTCACATATTCTCTCAATTCCTTCTGATTATCCGTGAATAAAATGTTATTTTGTTTGTTTTTGATTTGTTGAATTCTAATTGTGAATTGTTTCTCAATTAACTCTTGTGGGTAATGATTAAAAAAAAGTATATTCCTAACAATATTCAAATTCTTTTTGTGAAATGAAACGTGGAACAAACCTAGAGCTCGATCAACTAAGTTTTTGATTACTGCAATTTTGTTTTAAAAAGGATGAGCCGAAAAGAAATTTACAATTCTACCTGAATATGTACTTTTCCTATACCAATTGGTAATAATATTACCATCCTGACCTTTAATTACTTCTATGTCCAAAAAACTCATTTTATTATTTATCTCTATTTCATGGGTAAATTGAAGTCCCGGATGAAAACTGCTAAAAGCATCGACAACTGCGTGCAACTTTGTTAGAGGAATACTTAAGAAGGTGTCATCAACATACCGAAAGTAAAAGGGCAAAACAAAATCTAGCTTCTTGAAAGCAAAGACCCCAAAATCTTCCATAACTATTTCTGCTAAAATCGGAGAAATGACTGAACCTATGGGAGTACCCAACTTTTGCCTATAAACAGATCCATTGAATTTAAAATAAGTTGAGTTCATAATCAAAACTATCCCTTCAATAAAATCTTTTTGTCTTAATTGAGTATGTGTTTTTATATTGTCCCATCTATTTAAAATTGCCTGTTTAACTAATTCAAGGGGTATACTCGGAAAAATTGCAACAACGTACAAAGAAATCATTACATGGTCATCAGGAACAGTTTTTTTAATGATAATTTTTTTGAATTCCCAGCTATATTTAATATTGTATTTTGAAGTTGTAATGGAGTCTTTAAGTATCAAATTAAAGTTTTGCTCTAAAAATTTCGTGGGAGTCTTAATTGTTGAAATAATTATTCTCAAAGGATAGACATCTTTATGAATCTTTCTCATACCATAACATCTGACAAGAACTGTGTCTTTGGTATCAATATCAGTCCATCTTATATCTTTTCCTAAAAGTAACTGAATCAGGAATTTGAATATCTGCCAAATTTACAAACCAAGGATCCCTATCTTCTTCAAAAATCTTGTGTAAATTTAAATTTTGCTCTTGAAAATTTGTTTGTTGATCAATTAAAATAGAAAGTTTGTTCTCATGTTTTTTATCATTGTTTAAAAATCTTCGATTAAGGAAAATCTGATATTTTAAAAGATCAATGATTTTATCTTCTTGTAAACATACTTCTAATTCGCTTCTAATTCTGGAAATTTTTACTTTTTAAAAATTAACATGATTTGAAACATCCTTGATCAGTAAATTCAGCATTGAGAGTTTGAAATTCTTTAAATTATTTTTAAATTGTCTGTTGCAAAAATTACTGTGAAAAGCAAATTCTCGAAATTTGTTGTCCAAGAAAAATATTTGTTCAGGTAAAACATAATTTCTTCGACATTCAATCAAAAAACTTCTTTGAAGGATACTGCCTCTTAATTTTTGGCTGATATCACACCATAATTTAACCTTTCTGAAGGCTTCAGGACATTATGTAACTTTGATCTGATTAAAAAATATAATGTTCAAAAAAAGGGGGGTTAGAAATGACCTCCAATCCAAGTCAGCTAAATTGAAATTTAAGAATTTTAAATTAGATTAACATCAAATATAAAATCCTATTTAACGTCCAATACTCAAGTTCGAGTATAGAATTCCTGAAAATAAAACAAGAATCTAACGATAAAATTTGACAACCACCATAAAATGCTTCTATTGCAATTCCTAAATCAAAAAAATTTGTTTCTTTAGACAAAAATAAAAAAGAGGAAAGAAAAATAAGAAAACAATCAACCAAATCCCCTTTCTTCTCTTTTTTATTTCTTTCATCTTTTTTATCTTTATTATTATCAAATCACAGTATGAAAGCATTTATAATATTTACCAACGTTTCGGTGCTCATGCAGCACCCTTATCAAGGTAAGAAAAATTAGAGCAGTTGGGAAAAGCGACGAAACAACGACGCTCTCTAGGAGCATTTTGTGGTGGTTGTCCAAATTTGATGGTTGGATTCTTGTTTTATTTTTAGGAATTCTATACACTAACTTTTTTCAATAATACCTATTTATTTATATATATATATATATATATATATATATATATATATATATATATATAATACCTATATTATTAATACCTACTAATCCCATCTCTCCAAAACTTTACGGACTCTCAAAAATCCACAAAAACAACATTCCACTCAGACCGATCGTCAGTGCAATAAACTCACCAACTTATAACCTAGCACGCTTTCTCGCCAAAGAACTGAATCTTTTCACAGGAAACTCTATCACACACTTCCAAAACTCTTTTGACTTTATCAGGAAGATACAACAGATTCACGTTCAATCCCAAGACATCCTAGTGAGTTTTGACGTAGTATATCTCTTTACGAAAGTACCAATCTCTGATACAATCGATATTATTAGATCCTTTGCAAACTTCCCCTACTTCACCTGTAATAGCCAACATCTTTATGGAAAATCTAGAAACTAAAATCTTTAACCAATCCAAGCCTTAACCGGAATTTTGGTGCCGTTACATAGACGACACCTTTCTCATCTGGAGACATGGACTAGATGAACAACACAAGTTCTTCGATTTCATCAATCAATTACACTTTAATATCCAGTTCACCATGGAAATTGAACAAAACGGAAAATTGCCTTTCTTGGACGTACTAGTTTACAAAAGATCTGATAACACATAAGGACATAAGGTTTACAGAAAACTCACCCATACAAACAGATACCTACATGCTTCCTCCCACCACCACCCATCTCAAAAGCAATTGGTCATCAAGTCCCTTGTATACAGAGCTGTCTCCATAACGGATAAAGATAACTTACCAAAGGAATTACAAAATGTTAAACAAATCCTAATACAAAACGATTACACAAACAAACAAATTGATAAAGCAGTAAAAAAATACACTAAAAAAGAACAAGTCAACATATGCTAGTAAAGAAAGAGGGAGAAAAACGACCACCATCCTACCCTACATTCATGGTATCACAGAATAAATAGGAAGAATTCTTAACAAACACAACATTCAAACCATATTTAAACCACCTGCGAAAATAGGACAACTTCTAAAAAACCCTACAGATAAAAAGACACCTCTCAGTGATACGGGAGCATATAAAATCCCTTGTTCTTGTGGCAAAGTGTATATTGGAGAAACGTGTAAAGGAACATGAGAGTAAAGGCAGGCTAAAACATTTCATGCAATCAGCACTAGCTGAGCATCATATCGAAAGAGGACATAGCATTTTATTTGACAAAACAACCGTCATCCCAAAAACGTACAGTATTTTTCCAAGAAAACATAGAGAAGCAATCGAAATGTTAAAACACCCTAATAACATCAACAGGGACGATGGATACAATACCAATCCGACTTGGCTTTCCGTCCTCCAAATCATTGGCCAGTCAGTTCACGCACAACGACAGACACCGAAGTAAAATCCATTTTTTCTCAATCATTGAGTCCGAAAACGTGGAGATTTGATGGAATCCGCGAAAGTCAATTTTCACATAAAACCAATACTTTCTCATTGAGATGAGAATGTAAAAAATTATTATTCAACATTAACATTGATTAGACACATTTTTCTGAGATCAAAAACATTTTTCTGAGATCAAAAAATAAATGCACTGTGATTATCACCGTTCCAAATGGAAAAATTTTCAATTATAAACCTCTGAAATTGAATATTCTTAACAAGCGTTCAAAATGAAGTAATTTAAAATGGAAAAATAATAATAACGAAACTTATACTACAAAACTTTGGAAATTAAACGATTATGAAAATTTTAAACATGAAAACCGTTTAATTACCTTAATTAAATTGTTAATTATTCTTTTCAAAATTCAACCATTTCAAGTTTAGTTACAGAATCTTCAACTTTTGTCTAATTTTATTTTAAGAAACACAATTTTAAACTTCAAAATTTTAAATCGTTTAATTTTTAATACTTCATTTAGAATTATTATTCATTCTTGAAATCTTCCAATTCAATATTTTTCAATTTTAAATCACCTATTCACTTAAATCTTGAACTAAAAATCGAATAATTTTAAGGTATTGCATTGAAAACTAAAAATAAAAAAATAATACAAAACAAGATTTCTATGATTTCAATGTCTAAATTGCACAATTTTAAGCCTTTCAATTCAAAATCGTTTTTTTTTTAACTTGAGTTTGAAATACTCAATACTTTGGAACATTTTCAAATACAAAATCATTTAGGAAACAGTAAAGTTGTAGAGAATGTTTCCCCCGAAAAAAGCCATAATTTAATTAAATTCAACCATTTTTTAAAAATTGAAAAGAAGCGATCGCAAGAAAAAATTCAATTGCAAAAAACATTAAAATAAATGTTTTTCGTAAATTTTAAACCTTTTCCATTAAAAATAATGTTATTTTATTTGAAGTGACATTATCAGTATTATTATTTGTGTACGTCTATATTATAACAGCCCATTTTGTCAATTTTCAATAAGGGTCAACTTCCAAATGAATTCTGTCTTAAGTTGACCCTTATTAACAAGTAACAAAATGGGCTGTTTCAGTATGGACATACACATTAAGTTGTGTCGATTCTGGAATTTGACATCGCTATAAGCAAAAAAGTAGGGTATTAAGATCCTCAAAAATTATAATTAATTTGGAATCGAGACATACAGCATGGTTACCCACGGTAAATAAAAATGTTGAAAAAATTTCTTGTTTGTAGAGTTTTTTTTTCTTGTTTTGTAGAGAAAATATATTTTTTCAGCTTCTCCACATTTTTCCTCTGTTCTGTAGTTATTTATCTGTAAATCCAAAAAAAATCCATCCCTCTAGGTCAACCCTGTCAAAATTTCTACGATTTTGTCACGAACTTTTTCACATTAGCCCACTGTGCGTCGTCCACAGCGCTAAGCTTTCTCAGCTCAAGGGGCGAGAGACGATTTTGCGACTCTCGCCTCCGAAGAGCAGCAGTGCGCGAGTACTCAGTCGAGTATGTTACGCAATATTATGCATTACAATTGGAAACGGATCAAACGGTCTCGACTTGCGCAGTTGAAAAAGTCCCGGTCCGTTAGCGCATTTGCGCCGTTCCAGATTTTTTCCAGTGTTTTTGTTGACGTACCATTAAGCCATTTCCCTTTCAGGGTAGGCGTGACACTACCCGATTCGAGTAGTGTTTCTAGGTTAGTTTCTTGTAGTAAATAACTACAAGTGCGGGCTCACCACACCCACGACACGACACTCACCACACGTACGACGTGAAAAATATAAAACTTCTTGGAAATAGTACAATTTTCCAACTAAAAATCAATATAATAGAATCAAAAAACGACAAAAAATATTTCGCGGAATCACAGTTATGCTAAGCTAGGTGGAAATGTCGGCCGTCAGGAAGGTTAGCATATATGGGACTGCAACTGCACACGCGTTTTTGGAGGAAATATTATAAACGTAAAAGTAAGTTATAAAGGGTTGAATATTAATAGTTTTCAAGTGTAGAATGCTAGGATAGGTGGAAATGTCAGTCGGCAGGAAGTTTACCACATGGGACTGCAACTGCATAAGACTTTTTGGAGAAAATGTTCTAAACGTAAAGGTAAATTATAAAGGTCTGGATAGTAATATTTTGCAAGCGTTTCGCGAAATACAATCAACTATCCGAAATTTGAGGTGAGAG
>CAKNYM010046283.1:32811-50824 GCA_932195095.1 Andricus curvator
AAGCGTTTCGCGAAATACAATCAACTATCCGAAATTTGAGGTGAGAGCACTCGGTTCTGATCAAATCGATCTGACTTACTTTCACGTTTAGCATATTTTCTCGAAAACGTCGTAAGACGTATTCCCATGACGTCGTGCTTAAATACTTAATTCAAGGTTTCCCCTCTTCAGCTATCTTTTTTCCATTGGTCAGCCACTGACGCGGGCGTGACCGTACAGGGACCATGGTAAGAGGTGACAAAACTGCGCAACTTAAAATAAGCGTGTGTAGGGGTGTTAAACTAAGTGAACTTTAAAATAAGCGATCATTAAAATAACGGGAATTTCAATGTATTTAATTTTAAACGATTATATTTAGTAATTATACCGAACGCTTAGTTTTAGAAATGAATATTATGTACTTTTTTAACTTGAAGCTCTTTAATGGAAAAAAACCTAAGCTTTTGTTTCAGAAAAAAAAGAAAGCAAAAAGAATACTAAGTACGAAAAAAGCATAATTTTATTTACTCTTGATCCACATTTTATAAGCTCAATTGTTAATTTAAAAAAATGCTTACGATTAATGAAAAGGTTGTGGAAAACTCTATCGAACCTGTATAGGAAAAAAATTGTTTAAGGTAGTTGTACCAAAAATCAGATGTTTGGAAAAAAAAGTTTTTCTATGATTTTAAGAATCAAAACGTGTACTAACTAGGGTGGATCGAAAATAAAAAATGTTGGAATTCGAAATCGCTACAACGTGCAAAGTACCGTATTGGAATCCTAAAAAATTATTATTAATTTGGAATCGATAGACATATAACTGGGTTACCATCGCTAAATAAAATCGTTTAAACAATTTCTTGCCTGTAGAGTTTTCAAATTTTCTTGATATTTAATTTTTTTCACATACCTGGAGGTAAAAAAAGTTGTCCCATTTTGTCCTGATTTTAATCAATCATTTTCTAAGGGATACTTCCTGTTTAATTCACCTCTGTATTCGCAAAAAATTCTTAACACCTGTGTAAATATGAGAAGAATTTTTTTCGGGTACTTGAAAACTTTCTAGTTACAAAAATACACTACGAACAAAATCAACAAGACAAAGGAATCAAAATTGAAAATATAGCGTATATTTAAAATTTTGATTTTGGTATTCAATGAAATTATCTTTATAACTTGTCTGTTAAACATTGTTCTAAGCATTTTTGAACTTTTTTAGCATAGAAAACACTAGGAAAAAATCCAAAAGACCCAGGAGTCAAAATTAGAATTACAGCAAAATTGGTAATTTTGTTTTTAATTCGATTCCTGGGTCTTAGAAATTGTTTCCTTAGTGTATTTTTGTAATTTAAACAGGCGTTCAACGGCCAAACCACGCTGAAAAAACCATTTCTCGTCAGATCACTGAAGTTAAGCAGCGTTGGGCGCGGTTAGTACTTGGATGGGTGACCATTCGAGAATACTGCGTGCTGTTGGCATATTGTGGGTGTGGTGAGCCCAACTTGTAGTTATTTACTACAAGAAACTATCCACCTAGAAACACTACCCAAATCGGGTAGTGTCACGCCTACCTTCAAAGGGAAATGGCTTAATGGTATATAATGGTATAAACAGGCGTTAAGAATTTTTTTCCGGAAACAGGGGTGAATTAAATAGGAATTATTCCTTAGAAAATGATAGATTAAAATCTGCAAAAAATTGGAGAATTTTTTTTATCTCCAGGTATGTGAAAAAAAATTGAAACTCAAGAAAATTTAAAAACTCTACAAACAAGAAATTTTTTCAACATTTTTATTTACCGCGGGTAACCATGCTGTATGTCTCGATTCCAAATTAATTATAATTTTTAAGGATCCTAATACGCTACTTTTTCGCGTTGTAGCGATGTCAAATTCCAGAATCGACATAACTTAATGTGTATGTCCATACTGAAACAGCCCACTTTGTTACTTGTTAATAAGGGTCAACTTAAGACAGAATTCAGTTGGAAGTTGACCCTTATTGACAATTGACAAAATGGGCAGTTATAATATAGACGTACACAAATAATAATACTGATAATGTCACTTCAAATAAAATAACATTATTTTGAATGAAAAAGATTTAAAATTGACAAAAAACATTCATTTCAATGTTTTTTGTAAATTTACATGTCTATCGATTCCAAATTAATTATAATTTTTTAGGATTCCAATACGGTGCTTTGCACGTTGTAGCGATTTCGAATTCCAAAATTTTTTATTTTCGATCCACCCTAGTTAATACAAGTTTTGATTCTTAAAATCATAGAAAAACTTTTTTTCAAACGTCTGATTTTTGGTGCAACTACCTTAAACAATTTTTTTCCTCTACAGGTTCGATAGGGTTTTCCACAACCTTTTCATTAATCGTAAGCATTTTTTTAAATTAACAATTGAACTTCTAGAATGTGGATCAAGTGTAAATAAAATTATGCTTTTTTCGTACTTAGTATTCTTTTTGCTTTCTTTTTTTTCTGAAAAGAAAGCTTAGGTTTTTTCCATTAAATAGCTTCAAGTTAAAAAAGTACATAATATTCATTTTTAAAAATAAGCGTTCGGTGTCATTACTAAATATAATCGTTTAAATCTCAATACAGTGAAATTCCCGTTATTTTAATGATCGCTTATTTTAAAGTTCACTTAGTTTAACCCCCCTACACACGCTTATTTTAAGTTGCGCAGTTTTGTCACCTCCCACCATGGTCCCTGTACCGTCACGCCCGCGTCAGTAGCTGACCAATGGAAAAAAGATAGCTGAAGAGCGGGAAACCTTGAATTGAGTATTTAAGCACGACGTCATGGGAATACGTCTTTTGATGTTTTCGAGAAAATATGCTAAACGTAAAAGTTTAGCGCAAATGCGCTAACGGACCGCGACTTTTTCAACTCCGCAAGTCGAGACCGTTTGATCCGTTTCCAATTGTAATGCATAACATTGCGTAACATACTCGACTGAGTACTCGCGCACTGCCGCTCTTCGGAGGCGAGAGTCGCAAAATCGTCTCTCGCCCCTTGAGCTGAGAAACTGAGAAAGCTTAGCACTGTGGACGACGCACAGTGGACTGAAGTGAAAAAGTTCGTGACAAAATCGTAGAAATTTTGACAGGGTTGACCTAGAGGGATGGATTGTTTTGGGATTTACAGATAAATAACTACAGGACAGTGAAAAAATATGGAGAAGCTGAAAATATCTATTTTTTACCTTCAAAATCTAGGTTAAATTTGACATTTTTTGACAGAAAGTTGTATTATTGGATACCATGGGCGCTCAGATATTATATTACATATGTTACACATATATTCTAATAGATTTCGTTATGCCGAATCCAAATATGGGAATATTTAAATATTATATACGGAATATTTAAATATTTAAATAATATAAATACGGAATATTTAAATCAGCCTATAACTTCCTGTTTGTAAAAAAATGCAATTGAATTATCTATCTTAAATCTTCATGGCATGAATGATTTCCACTAATGTAAATTTGAATACTTGTCGTATTAAAGGGGTTTTAGGATCGTCGAATTGGAATACAAAGTGAAAATGTAAAAATTCAAAATGTCGGATCCAATATGCGGACCAAAATTGTAACACGGAGCCGATATGACTGCAAATTACTTTAGTGTGTGTGTGGGGGGGGGGGGTCGCTGATTTCGAATCTAAAGTGAAATTTTCAAAATTCAAAATGAAGGATTCAATACGGCGCAATGTCATTATGAGAATATAACCGATTTTATTAATAATCGTTTCTTGGGTTTTTTTATGTCGTCGATTTCAAATCTATAGTGAAAATTCAAAAATGTTAATTGTCTAATGCAAAATGAAAATTCAAATCATAACATTTTTGAATTTTCACTTTAGATTTGAAATCGGCGACATAAAAAGAACCCCAAGTAGCAATTTAAAATGAAATCGTTTATATTCTCACCATAATATTCCGCCATATTGGAACCTTCATTTTGAATTTTGGCTTTAGATTCGAAATGAGCGACCCGAAAACCCCCCCTAAACTAATTTGCAGTGATATCTGCTCGGTCTTACAATTTTGGTCCACCATATAGGATCCCCCATTTTGAATTTTGACATTTTTACGTTGTATTCCAATTCGACGACCTCAAAACCCCTTTAATATGACAAATAGTCAAATTTACATAAGTGGAAATCATTCATGCCATGAAGGTTCAAAATAGATAGTTCAATTGCATTTTTCTTACAAACAGGAAGTCCTAGGCTGATTTAAAGCCCATATTTGGATTCGGCACGACAAAATCTATTAGAATATATGTGTAAAATATGTAATATAATATCTGAGCGGCCATGGTATCCAATAATACAACTTTTTCTCAAAAAATGTCTTTAACCTAGATTTTCAAGGTAAAAAATATATATTTTCAGCTTCTCCGTATTTTTTCTCTATTCTGTAGTTATTCATCTGTCAAACCATGCCTGTCAGAACATCTACGATATTGTCACGAACTTTTTCACTTTAGCCCATTGTGCGACGGTTAATAGAAATTAAAAAACTTTATTCTGACCGAAGCTTCGATAGCGTTTGTTCATGCCCTTTCTATTGAACGTGTTATCATTTCTAAATAAAAGAATTAAAAATTAAAGAATTTTATTTTAAATTAAAGGATCTCCAAATTGAATGATTTAAGATCGAAATTTTGAAAATAGGATAATTATTAAAAATTAAGAGATCAAAATTGAATAATTTAAAGTTGAAATTTTTTGAAATTATATCATTTTCAGTACAAAGTGATTAAAATTTGACAATTTGCAAATGAAAGCTAAATTGAATGTTTCAAATTTAAAGCTGCTAAAATTCTATAATTTTTAATTTTTATTACATTAAAAGAATGATCATTCAACATTAAAATTGATTAGACAAATTTTTCTGAGATCAAACAATAAATTCATCGTCATTTTCACCGTTCAAAGTGGAAAAGTTTTCAATTATGATTCTGTAAAACTTAATTATTCTAAAAAGACGTTCAAAATGTAGTTATTTTTAATGGGAAACATTAAAAATGAAAAAATTTCTACAATCGGAATGTTGAAAACTAAACAAATTTGAACTTCATTTAAAACTGAAAAAATGTCTAATTACGGAGAATTGTGACACTAACACTTTTTTATACCTAAAACCCTTTAAAATTTCAATTATATCAAGTAAATTTAAATCGTTCAAAAATTAAAATTTTTCACATTGTTAATCATGCTTTTCAAAATTCAACCAGTTCAATTTCAATTACAAAGTTAAAAGCTATGAAATTTAAAATTCAGCGTTCAATATGAAAATTCAGAGCTCTAAAACTGAAAAAATTCAAAATTAAAGAAATTATTCAATTACTGAGGAATCAATTTCAGATCGTCGAATTTTTATTTATTTTTATTTTTAACAATACAATCTTAAACTTTTTAATTTCAATCACTTCTTTTAAAATCAGGGCCGGCTTTAGGGATGTGCGAGCTGTCCGGTTGCACAGGGCGCCATGGCTGGGGGGGGGGGGGCATGGGATTTTACTCTGTACCTTCCTCTACCTGCGTTTTCAGGTGTCTGGGAAGGTTACAACTTTATACCTGTTGTCCGATTCTAGGTCTCAATATCAGTAATAGCTTCTTCGTATGCAGACGATATCATCTTATTAGCGGATGACGAGAGAAGGATGAGTCTCATAATAAGTGTGTTTGAGGAGTATGTGAGAATTAAAGACCTAACGGTAAATGTAAATAAGACGAAGGTGATGATTTTTAGGAAGGGAAGGACAAAGGTAGAATATGAATGGAAGATGTACGGGGAGAAAGTGGAACAGTTCGAGGAATTGAGTTACCTAGGCTTCTGGTTTGAGTCGAAAGGAGGGGTTGAACTACAGGTGAGGAGAAGGATAGAATGTGCGACTAAAGTAGTGGGGCAGGTGTGGGGTATAGGGAAGAGAAGCTTTAAAGATGATTCGAAGATGAGACTGTGGATGTTTGATGCGTTGGTGTGGTCAGTCCTAAGTTACGGAGTGGAGATCTGGGGATGGAAAGAGCACAAGAGGGTGTAAAGTATGCAGGAGAGATTCTTGAGATGGTTAATGGGAGTGAGCTCGAGCTGTCCAGGATATATGTTGAGGGAGGAATTAAGTAGAGGTAAAATGGTTATTAGACAAATGAAGAGAGCATGAAACTTTGAGGAGAAACTAAAGAGGGGGGAGGGAAGCAGGATAGCACAAGCTTGTCTACGGGAAGTAGTAAACAAAGAGACTAGGGGTAACACAGAAGGATCAAAGTGGGAGGAAGAGAGACAACAGAGGAGGAGAGAATGCAATATAAGAGCTGATGTCAGAGTATGGCAAGAGTTAGAGAATGAACTGATAATTAAGGAGGGGGAGGAAAGATAGAAAAAAATCATAGAATATAAGTATAACAGGTAATATAAGGTAGTGAAGGCGGAAGGAGAACCAGAATATTTAAGAAAGGTTAAAAAGGAGAGTAAATGGAATCACGTTATACGATTTAGGATGGAAGAAGGAATGAGAGAGTGTAGGTACTGGATGGATGAAAAGCAAAGAAGATGTAGAGTGTTATTACGAGATAGAATCATGGGGGCATGTTTTAGCAAGATGTACGGGGGAGGAAACAGGTGGTGAGAGTGTGGATGACAGGATAAGGTGGATCTTGGATGGAAGTGGACAAGGGGAAAGCTGGATGATGAAACTGGAAGAAATGAGAGTAAAATAAATAAAGCTTTAAAATCCTGCTAACGGAAATGGTAAGAGGAAACGGAAGCCCAGGAAACTCAATAGTCAGCAAATCTCGAGAGTAATTTTGTTAAGACAAAGCGATAGCATATAAGTTAATATAAGTAGAATATTATTATTTAGGTAGTAAGTATTATTAATGTAGTATAAGTCATTTTGTAACGTACTGTAAAGGGAGCGGAAGCCCTCAAACCCGTAAAAGGGAGAGAAATAAATACATACAGTAATAGCTTCTTTACTAATGCGTTCAAAGATCTGTGCTTCTCCTCTAATCCCTTATTTGGACCGAAATATTTCGGCGTCCTAGGCGAATGACCAAATAAATAATAGTTATAGGACCGACACTCATTTAGGAAATTTATATGATTTTAAAATATATAGGGTATAATAGGGCTTAGGCATGACGAATATAATTCAAAGGAACCATTTAAACTCTCCTTTAGCGACCCTACTATTGTAGTTGCAGAATCTTTTCAGCTTATATAATAGATCCTAGCTTAATGTTTTGAGTTTAGTTTTGAGTATTTCATTGAACACATGGGACCTCTCGAGTCTTCAATAATGTAGCTTAAGTTGTTTATTACCTAATATTATGTACCTTTGGCCAAATAACAGAGAAACTTAAATTTATTCTCAACATCAGGTTCCTCCATCAATTTCTGTTGAAATTAAAAAAAAATGTTAACTTGATCAAAAATTAATTTTTCGAAAATATAATTTTGTATCGTAATTTATTACCGAAAAGTGTACATAGAAAGAAATCGCAACAATTTTTGAACCCATTGAACATAATCTTTCAGTATTTTTTAAATCGAATATCAATACCAAGTAAACCATTTAATTAAAAAAAAATGATCAAAAAACTTTACTTATTATTATTATACCATTAAGCCATTTCCCTTTCGGGGTAGGCGTGACTTGCTCGGTTGGAAAATAGTAGTGTGTATATGGGTATATAGGTATAAAGTAGGTAGGTATATAGGTATGAGGTAGATAGGTATATAAGTCTTAGGTATAGACATTTTAGATTGATCTGGAATTCTCGTGTTATTTATTTAAATGACACGTTTATTACGCAACACTGATCCGACCCAGGTTGCTGATCAATCTCTCTAGCGATCACCCCAGGTGAGGAGCCTCACAAAATTGTTATGTGTGGTTCCCCACCTGGGCCCATTTAGTATCCAAGGTCTTTGTTTCAGGCGTCATTCACTCTATTGCTGTTTACAAACTATTTGTCGCCACACTTTTCTGTCCTGGCATACTACTCTAGCTTTCTTCACGTCCATGAATTTTTTCATGCAAGCTCCTGTGTTTCTATGGCTTCTTATGTCTCTTCGGATTAATGTCTCATTTACAGATTCTAACCATTCTTTCGGCGGTCTACCTCTGGGCATTCTGCCATTTACTTTACCTTTATACACTTGTTTGGTCAGTCGTTCATTTTTCATTCTTTCAAGATGTCCGAACCATCTTGACTGATTTCTTTCCCATATGTCAACTAGTGTCTCTCCTGTACCACATTCTTTGAGGATTGTCTCGTTTCGGACTTTGTCCATCAGTGTTTTCCCGCATATTATGCGCAGAGGTTTCATGCCGATCGCGTTAATTTTAGTCCTGTCCTATTCTTGACAGGTCCATGTCTCGCTACCGTATACTACAGTCGGTACGAATATAGAATTATGTATGGCCATTTTAGCTTTTTTTGATATGTTTTTATTTGTTAGGATGATTTTTGTTTTATTTACGTTAATTTTGAGGTCCATGTTCTTCATGCTTGTATTAAGTTTATTCAACATTCTTTGCAAGTCCTTGATTGATTTTGCCATAACAATTTTGTCATCTGCGAAAGCTAACCCACGCACCTTGACTGTTTCGAGATCTACACTTTCTTCATCGAAGAGGGCAGTTCTTAGGCACTTATCCATGAATATGATAAATAGCCACGAGGACATAACACATCCTTGTTTCACGCCTTGCATAATATCGAACCAGTCACTCAGTTTCCCATTTACCCTTACACTCGCTTTACTACCTGTATATATTGTTTTTATTGCTTGTAGGAGCCCTCCATTTACTCCGTACTCTTTAAGGACTTCCCAAAGTTTATTTCTATTTACTTTGTCAAATGCTTTTTCTAGGTCAATAAATGCACAGAAAACTTTCTTTCCTACTCTCAAGCTTTTTTCTGTGATCTGTTTTAGGCTAAATATCTGATCTGTACATGATCTTCCTGGCATAAATCCACTTTGGACTTCCCATATCTTTTCTTCTGTGATTTCCATTACCCTACGAATAAGTATTTTTGAGTATATTTTACTTACGGTACTTAGTAGGCTGATATCTCTGTAATTACTGCAGTTGCTTTTATCTCCCTTTCTTTTGTATATTGGTACGATAATCGCTTTTCTCCAATCGTTTGGGACTTCCCCCGTCACTTAAATGCTATAAACACTTACATCAAAAACTTTCATATTTTATATACGTTTAGTACGTAAATTATATATATATATATTATTCAATCACCTGTTAGTTGAACTATAGTATCTGAGAAAAAAAAATTAGAGCGGATTCATTACAAACAACATAAAATATATTGTTTTTCTTACTGGATTTCACATGAACCTTATTTCACTCATTTAATGGAAAAAAATTTTATTTGGCAAAGTTTTGAATAGTTGTTCTTTTAAAGCTCGTAATAGAAGGTGAGTCATTCTCAAGGGCGGATCCAGGGGGTGCCCCTCCCCCCCGATATTTAAGACACCAAATTTGAAATTTTGTATATCAAGTACATAAAGTACTTAAGGCCTCTTAATTTCCTTGACAAATTTGAGCCTTGAGAATTTTTGCCGATTAAATTTTTTTCGCGAATTAATTTAGGGGTCATCCAAAAATAACGTAAGACGATTTTGGGGAGGAGGGTTATGATCAAATTTGACTGTTTCTTATGAATTAACAAATTACTTCAACTTTCAAACAAATAGTTGCAAATTTTTAAATAAAAAAGATGAACTCACAACAAAAAATATAATAGTTAATATTTTAACCAAGGGAAGATATTTATTTAAAATCAGAAACAGTTCTTCTTTATTCGTATTATGACCCCTAAGGGTTTACATGACTTAGATTTCTTACAATACTTCCGTCTACCTATTTTATAAAATCTTATCCTTAATATTTACAGTTATTTACACCTATTTACAGAAAATCTTATATCTAGATCCTTATTTCTATTTTTGACGATAGCGCAATTTGGGACGTGTTAGCGAACGAGTGAGCGGGTGGTCGAAAGCGAGAGTGCAAGAGAGAGAGAGAGCGAGACAGAGAGCGATAACGCAAACGCACCCTAATCTACTTATGCTGTTACATAACCATTACTTACAAATCTTTACGCTTTCAATTTAAGCGACTTCCGTTTTCTTTTTCTTTCACTTCTCTTGTACCTCCATTTTGTCATTTTTTTTGCATTCATTCTTTCTCATTCGCTCCCCTAGCACCCTTTAACTCCTTCATCCACTCTTCCACCAAACCATCCTCTCCTAGAATCTTTGCCACATTCTCTTGCCAGTTTCCTTTATCTTCCTTTCCTCTCCCACATCCTTCCCATATATGCCCCCATGTTTCCTCCTCCCATTCACAGATTTTGCACTTCCTGTTCTCTTTCTTTTCACAATACATACCTACCCTTACAGTTAAATGAAACCAAAAAAGAAGAATTTTTTAACAAAATACTTAAATCCTGAACAAAGAAAAATTTTCCAGTCAATACAGAAAAAAATTGCAACCAAAATGTAACATTTTCAACCATGAAGATTAATTTGATACTATGAAAGACGAATTCTTAACAAATTACATAAATTTTGAATCAAATAGTGGAATTTTCAATCTAAAAAGACGAGCTTTCTACGAAACAGTTGAATTTTCAATCAAATAATTACATTTTCAATCAAACAGAGAAATTTTCAAGCACGAAGATTAATTTTCTACTAAAAAAAGATGAATTCTCAACAAAATACATAAATTTTCAACCAAATAGTTTCATTTTCAACCAAGAAGATTTCTTTTATCAAAATAGACCAATTTTTAACAAAAAACATCCATTTATATCCAAATAATTGAATTTTCAACCAAGAAGATTAATTTTCTACCAAAAAAGACGAATTTTCAACAAAGTACATAAATTTTTAATCAAATTATTAAATTTTTAGACCAAAAAGATCAATTTTGAACCAAAAATAGAACATTTAAATTTTCATTATAAAAATTATTTTTTAATATAAAAAACACACGAAGGAATAATAAGGAGACCGAACTGTCATGGGAAACTTTTTCGGATATGCTACAAGCAACGGCACCATAAGTGCCAGGCCTGTAAGTCGTAATCACTCTTCTGTGAGTGCGCAAGCGTAACGTGTCCTCTTCTCACGCACCAGAAAAGAATGAGTGAGACAACTGTTAAAAGTAAACCGAATGAAGTATGTTTAGCAGGTTATGCGAGTTTGTTTTCTTTTTGCAAACCGGCAATTTTTTTCGCGCTGTTAATTTATGTGAAAAGAGTTTTATAAGATTGCGATAATCAAAGGAGTGTATCAGAAAAGTGGTAAGTATAGAATTATTTACGGATTTGGTATTTTGACGGCTGAAATAAAAAAGAGGATTGCATAACCTCATTTCGCCCGCATGAATCGCACAAATATATAATATAATGGTAATCCACCTTGAAAAAAATGAAAAATATATGAAATTGGTTTTTGACACAACTGTAAAAAGCAAAAATGAATTCTCACGTCCTAAAATTATGAATTAGGTATCAATTAAATCTTTCTACTGAATAGGCAATTCAGGGTGGCCAACAATCAGGAAAAATCATTCGTATGATGATCAACAAACGAGCTTAACCTCTCTAACATACTCTATTTTCAGAAGCTCTCGCTCGCGCACTTCCACGTGCGTGTAAAGAGAACACGTTGCGCTTGCGCACTCACAAAAGAGTGATTACTACTTACAGGCCTGGCACTTATGGTGCCGTTGCTCCGAATAAATCGCATGTACGGAGATCGGTCTTCTCATTATTCCTTCGTGAAAAAAACGAATCTTCTACAAAATAATTGAAATTTCGAGACAAAAAGACGAATTTTCTATATAAAATATAAAACCTAATTGTTGAAATTCCAAGACAAAAAGACGAATTTTCGACAAATTAGTTCTATTATCAACCAAAGAGATGAATTTTGTAATAAAATTTGTAATCTTCAACGAAACAAAAAAATGAAATTTTAAAAAAGTAGTTAAACTTTCAAGAAAGGAGTCGAATTGTAAACCTAAAAAGATGAATTTTCAATAAAAAATATAATAGTTGATATTTCAACAAAAAAGTTTTTTATTCTAAATAAAACACAATATAATTTAATCAAAAGTCGAATTTTCAGCAAAATAGTTGAATCTTGAACCAAACCCAAAAATGGAATAGTTAAAATTTCATTGAAAAACAATCATTTTCAATTTAGAACAGCGAATTTTTTACAAAACAGTTGAATTTTCTAACAATATGTTGAATTTTAAAGCCAAAAGGACGAATTTTCGACAAAACAGTCGAATTTTCAACCCGAAAATATGAATTTTTAACAAACAAAAATTGAGTTTCGACCAAATAGTTGAATTTTCTACCAAATTTTGGTTTCCTATCATTATTCTTATTTTCTTTACTTTCAACTATCGGTTTATCCCTAATATTTGAATTGTTTCTTTCCTTAGTTTCTTTGGTTTTAATGTCAGGTTTAGGTTCGGTTTCGTTCTCAGTTATTGGAAGGGGTAATGGTTGTAGGTTTGTTTCCATTGGATAGCAGGTGGGGGGACTACCTGGTAACCACCAAGTTTCGGAGTCATAGCTTAAGGTCATCCGTAGAACTTTTAGCATGTCCGTACCTAGAACGCCTACAGATTTTAATTTTGGCACTAACCTGAACATTAAGTGTTTAGCTTTTTTTCCGATTATAATTGGAATTACTACGTGTCCAATTATATCGAACGTTTCTCCATTCGCGTTTCTCCATCTTTATCCGAATTCTGGCGTTTCGGTATTAGGTTGTACTATTTTTGGTCCTAATCCCCCCCCCCCAACCCCGCACACAGTGGGGCAAAATGGACAAAATTCTTGCCTCGAACCAATTCTCAACGAAATTCAAAAAAATGGCTAATTACTTGGAAGAGAGTCTACTAACACATACAATTGCTGTAATTGTGACATATTGATTCCTTTAAAAAAACATTAAACAGGCTTGAAATCTAAATGAACAAATATCAAAAATTTTAAAAATTAAGACATCGAAACGTTAATCATGAAAAAAAATATACTAATTTAGGTATTTTTTTAATTCCGTGAATTCCATGAATTCCATGAATTTAGTGCATTCCGTTAATTCCATGAATTTAGTGAATTCCATGAATTCCGCAAATTGCGTAAATTCGACGAATTCCGTGAATTTCGTGAATTCCATGAATTCCGTTAATTTCGTGAATTCCATGAATTTGATGAATTCCGTCAGTTCCAGGAATTTCGTGAATTCCATGAATTCGACGAATTCCGTGAATTCCATGAATTTGATGAATTCCGTGAATTCCAGGAATTTCGTGAATTCCGTGAATTCCAGGAATTTCGTAAATTCGACGAATTCCATGTGTTACGAGCGAATTTCCAAATTTTCGTTGAAATTATTGATGTGGCTCGAAATATTATTTCAAGCCACATTGATTCAAAACTCTATATGAGTTTCAAGGGACTGTCTGCTCGCTCGTAACCTGAGAGCTCACTGTCAGAATGCTTACCCAGCATTCCAAGCTCCCGGGGACGGACAGCGAGCCAACTTGCGAATGAGGAGAGTAATGACCTGAGAGAATAATTTTAATCAAGAATTAAAATCATTCTCTGATAAAAATATGTTTTTTTGCATGTATTCAAATTCTGTTTTCTCTCCCCCAAACCACTCAATGACATGAGGGTGGATTGCGGAAGGGAAATGTACGAATGTACGGAATGAGTAGTGTGCACCTAGGCCTAGGTAAAGGAGAAAATGAAAAGATTACGACACACTGTACCTAGAATATAAGATAAAAAAATTTAGAATTAAGGGAAAGGAAAATTAATTCTAAGGCATAAGCACCTAAATTAGAAACATGTAAGAGAACTTAAAAGGAACGAATGTGTGGTTGCACTCGTTATGCTGGGCAGTCACATACACACACGCGAGGCACCCATTCCATCTCTGTCTCTCCGGCGCTCTAAACATCGCCGTCTTATTCCTTGCATGTAGCTGCGCTGCCGCGACGATGGCAAGCCTCCGCGCTCTACACATTGTCCCGCCTTCTTCCTCCCTATATTAGGCCGTTTTCACTCCTCACCCTACATACTATAGACCATAGTCTGACAGCACGAACACGTGGTAATACCAAAACAATATCACGTGTCTACTCAGCGAAAGATGTAACGCTAAACTGATTCATGAATTTCATGAATCCCATGAAATTCATGAATTCCATGAATTCTGTGAAATCCGTGAATTCCATTAATTGCATGAATTTAGTGAATTTCATGAAGTCCGTGAATACCATAAATTACGTAAATTGCGTGAATTACGTAAATTGCGTGAATTCCGTGAATTAGACGAATTCCGTGAATTTCGTGCATTCCATGAATTCCGTGATACCATGAATTCCGTGAATTCCATGAATTTCGTGAATTCCATGAATTCCGTGAAATTCGTGAATTCCATTAATTGCATGAATTTCGTGAACTCCATGAATGCCGTGAATTCCATGAATTTCGTGAATTCCATGAATTCGACGAATTTCGTGAATTCCATAAATTCCGCGAATTGCGTGAATTCCGTGAAATCCGTGAATTAGACGAATTCCGTGAATTTCGTGCATTACATGAATTCCGTGATTCCATGAATTCGACGAATTTAATTGATTCCGTAATTTCCATAAATTACATGAATTCCGTCATTTTCCAAAATTCCATGAATTCCGTAAATTTCGTGAATTCAGTGAATTCTACGAATTTCGTGAATTCCATGAACTCCGTGAATTCCATGAATTGTGTGAATTCCGTTGATTCGATGAATTCTGTGAATTTCGTGAATTCCATGAATTCGACGAATTTCATTTTTTTATACCATTAAACCATTTCCCTTTCAGGGTAGGCGTGACACTACCCGATTCGGGTAGTGTTTCTAGGTTTTTCTTGTAGTTATGAATAACTACAAGTGTGGGCTCACCGCACCCACGATGTGCCAACAGCACTCAGTATTCTTGAATGGTCACCCATCCAAGTACTAACTGCGTTTTCGCTGCTTAACTGCAGTGATCTGACGAGAACTGGGTTTTTCAGCGTGGTATGGACGTTGGCCATACCATCATTAATTCCATGAATTCCATGAATTTCATGAATTCGACGAATTTCATTAATTCCGTAAATTCCATAAATTCCCTGATTTTCATAAATCCATGAATTCCATGAATTTCGTGGATTGCATGAATTCGACGAATTTAATTAATTCCGTAATTTCCATAAATTCCATGAATTCCGTGATTTTCCTAAATTCCATGAATTCCGTAAATTTCGTGAATTCTGTGAATTCTCTGAATTCCGTGAATTTCATTAATTCCATGAATTGCGTGAAATCCGTGAATTTCATTAATTGCATGAATTTCGTGAAGTCCGTGAATTCCATAAATTCCGCGAATTGCGTGAATTCAGTGAAACCTGTGAATTAGACGAATTCCGTGCATTACATGAATTCCGTGATTCCATGAATTCCATAATTACATGAATTCCGTGAATTTCATGAATTCGACGAATTTCATTAATTCCGTAATTTCCATAAATTCCCTGATTTTCATAAATCCATGAATTCCGTGAATTTCATGAATTGCGTGAAATCCGTGAATTCCATTAATTGCATGAATTTCGTGAATTCCATCAATTCCGTGATCCCATAAATTCGACGAATTTCATTAATTCCGTAATTTCCATAAATTCCATGAATTCCGTGATTTTCATAAATTCCATCAATTCTGTGAATTCCATTAATTGCATGAATTCCAAGCATTTCGCGAATTCTGTGAATTCCATGAATTCCGTGAATTCCATGAATTTCGTGAATGCCATGAATTCGACTAATTTCATTAATTCCATACATTCCATGAATTTGACAAATTCCAAGAATTCCGTGAAATCCGTGTATACCATTAAGCCATTTCCCTTTCAGGGTAGGCGTGACACTACCCAATTCGGGTAGTGTTTCTAGGTGGATAGTTTTCTTGTAGTTATAAATAACTACAAGTTTGGGCTCACCACACCCATAATATGCCAACAGCACACAGTATTCTCGAATGGTCACCCATCCAAGTACTAACCGCGCCCAACGCTGCTTAACTTCAGTGATCTGGCGAGAACTGGTTTTTTCAGCGTGGCATGGCCGTGAATTTCATTAATTTCATGAATTCCATGAATTTCATGAATTTCATGAATCCCATGAAATTCGTGAATTCCATGAATTCCCTGAAATCCGTGAATTAGACGAATTCCGTGAATTTCGTGCATTCCATGAATTCCGTGATACCATGAATTCCGTGAAATCTGTGAATTCCATTAATTCTGCGAATTCCATGAATTGCGTGAAATCCGTGAATTCGGCGAATTCCATGAATTTCGTGAATTCCGTGAATTCCATGAATGCTGTGAATTCCGTGAATTTAGTAAATTCCATGAATTGTTTAAATTCCGTTAATTCTGTAAATTCTGTGAATTCCATGATTTCCATTAATTTGACGAATTCCGTGAATTCTATCAATTCCGTGATTCCATAAATTCGACGAATTTAATTAATTCCGTAATTTCCATGAATTCCGTGATTTTAATCAATTCCATTAATTCTGTGAATTCCATGAATTGCGTGAAATCCGTGAACTCCATTAATTTCATGAATTTCGTGAATTCCATAAATTCCATGAATTCCGTGAATTCCATGAATTTGACGAATTCCGTGAATTTCGTGCATTACATGAATTCCGTGGTTCCACGAATTCCGTAATTCCATGAATTCCGTGAATTCCATGAATTTCGTGAATTTCATGAATTCGACGAATTTCATTAATTCCGTAAGTAAGTAAGTGAGTGTATCATTAAGCCATTTCCCTTTCAGAGTAGGCGTGACACTAGCCGATTCGGGTAGTGTTTCTAGGTGGATAGTTTCTTGTAGTAAATAACTACTACTAAATAACTTCCGTAATTTCCATAAATTCGATGAATTCCGTGATTTTCATAAACCCATGAATTCCGTGAATTTCACGCATTGCGTGAAATCCGTGACTTCCATTAATGCCGTGAATTCCATGAATTTCGTGAATGCAATGAATTCGACAAATTTCATTAATTCCGTAATTTCCATAAATTCGATGAATTCTGTGATTTTCATAAATTCCATGTAGTCTGTGAATTCCATTAATTGCATGAATTCCAAGCATTTCGTGAATTCCGTGAATGTCGTGAATTCCGTGAATCCCATGAATTTGACAAATTTCATTAATTCCGTTTATTCCATGAATTCCGTGAATTTGAAAAATTCCGTGAATTAAAAAAATTCCATGAATTCCGTGAAATCCGTGAATTCCATGAATTTCGTGAATTCCATGAAGTCCGTGAATTCCATAAATTCCGTGAGTTCCGTAAAATCCGTAAATTCGACGAATTCCATTAATTCCCTGAATTCCATGAATTGTGTGAATTCCGTTAATTCCATGAATTCTGTGAATTCCGTGATACCTGTGAATTCCATTAATTGCGTGAATTTCGTGAATTCAACGAATTTCATTAATTCCGTTAATTTCATTAATTCCGTTAATTTCATTAATTTCATGAATTTAGTGAATTTCATGAAGTCTGTGAATACCATAATTTACGTAAATTGCGTGAATTCCGTGAAATCCGTGAATTAGACGAATTCCGTGAATTTCGTGCATTCCATGAATTCCTTGATACCATGAATTCCATGAATTCCGTGAATTCCATGAATTTCGTGAATCCCATGAAATTCGTGAATTCCATGAATTGTGTAAAATCCGTGAATTCCATTAATTGCATGAATTTAGTGAATTTCACGAAGTCCGTGAATACCATAAATTACGTAAATTCCGTGAATACCATAAATTACGTAAATTCCGTGAATTCCGTGAAATCCGTGAATTAGACGAATTCCG
>CAKNYM010046283.1:74518-107189 GCA_932195095.1 Andricus curvator
TGGACTCCTTATGGAGCTTCGAAGAACACGCTGTTAAAAAGTTAAACGCTGCTTATATCCGATTGAAGCAGCTATATCCTTTCCGTCGCTCGCTTCAGCAAAATGTCAAATTGATGTTAAGTCAATCGTTGATTCTGTCCCTTTTTGATTACGCCTTCACGAGCTATGGGCCTGTCCTGAGTGCGTCCTTGAGGAAGAGGATACAGAGAGTGCAAAATTTCTGCTTAAGATACGCATTTGGCATTAAAAAATTCGACCACATTTCCCTGGCGTTCGCTGAATCCGGTTGGATAAAGATGGATCAGCGATGGAAGCTGCATCTCTGTATTCTAGCCTTCAAGGTGTGGTCAAGGGGTGAACCCCCATATTTGAGAGAGCTTCTTGCTACTGTGGAAGAAAGACGCCCTCGAAAATCACTCATGACAAGATCTGACGGTAAATTTGTAGTTCCATTTGCCCGATCGTCTAAAGCGGAGGCTACTTTTTCCTGCAGAGCGCCACGCATGCTTAACGATCTTCGAGACCCGTTATCCTCTTATACAATAAGTTCAATCAGAAATGAAATGACCGACATACTCCGTTCAAGCGCCTAATTATTTTATAATCTTTTTATAAACCCTCCTTCGGACTATTCTGTGTCCGCGTAGTGCATACATTTGTTTAATTGATACAGCCAATTCTAGTTTTAATTAAAAGGTTAATTTTAAGTTATTTTAAGTTAGTTTGTAGAAGGATAGGTTGGAAAGCAGCTCGAGCTGAACCTCTGCCTTTTATGTTCCTATTGTTCATCTGCTTTTGTGTATTCAATTTTATGTAGACTGGGTTCATAATAAAGATCTGTTATTATTATTATGTGAGAAGTTGTAGGCTCCGGAAGCTACGATCATGGTTCTTTAAAAGCAACCAATCCCGACGCAACTGGAACGTGTACGTCATCCGCTTCTGCTCCTTCTGTCCTAGAAGGTAAGCAAGAGCGGGAAATTTACGCGAGAAAACATCGGGCAACACTGTTCCTTGGAGTCAGGTCTCTAGCCGCGGATGATCTTACGCGGCAGACGGGACAGTTGGAGATGAAATTTCACCTCTGGATACTTTTTTAGAGCTACCAATCTTTGTGGAATGTTATGAGGAACAGTGTTGACGGACCAGATGAAGTGATCCCAGAAGAACAGCCTTTTGCATCCGGTTCGCGATGGAATGAGCCTGACGCTGGCAAGCCGGAATCTTGTTGAGTTGGCTAATAAATGAAGCTTTCATACCTCCAAGACAGCCGATTATGAGAACTACAAGATGGACTTTGAAGCCTTGGTAGAGCCTGCTTAGCTCGAAAAGAAGTGCTTGATATTTCGCCCGTTTTTCTTCCTCCTTTGCCGTGATATTACCATCGGCTGGTGCCGAGAATTCAATCACGTAAATGATCTTGTTCTTCAGATCTTGGAGGACAATATCAGGCTTCGTAGCACTGATACGTTGAGTGGTCGAGAATGAGAAATTCCAGTAGATCTTACACTGATCATTCTTCACAACGGACTCGAGTTCCCCCTGGGCGTATGGCAAGACGGGCAATAGATCAACACCATAGAAGTGCCTCAGATGGTAATATAACACTTTTAGAGCCGCATTGTGTCTCTCTATGTACCCGTATCGTGCATATTTTGAGCATCCACTGAGAACATATCCAAGTGTTTCTGGCTCTTGCTTGCACGCTCGGCAGTTGGTATCGCCTACAGGTATATTCATTATGCGCTCGCGGTAAACTAAGGTGTCTATAACGCCATCTTGACAGGCAAAAAGAAATCCCTCAGTCTCCGATTTTAATCCAGCAGACTTGAGAAACATGTTTGACAGACCCATCGAGAGCTCTTCTCTACGTATAATGCCGTAGAATTTATCATGAAGGGGCTTGTCAGCATGTTCTCTTAGTAGAAGCGTATGTTCTGCTTCCTGTACACGACTTTTGAGCACCAAAGGTGTTAGTGATGCTAGGCCATTAGTAGTGTCGCTGGAATCAAATGGGAGGCCAAGCTCCTCTGCGGCCCTATCTGCGGCACGATATAGAAACGCCGCAGCATTGACGACTTCATGTTGATGTACTAGTCGCATAAGAAAATCTGTGCTATTTAGAACTGAGCAGGCTGTAGCCAGAACCGTTCTGCGATGAAGACACTCTAAGCTCAGCAAGCCTCTACCCCCTTTATCTCGAGGGAGGTATATTCGAGGTACGGAAGATCTAGGATGATGACTTCGATGGATTGTCATCATCTTGCGTGTGCTTCGGTCAAGTTGCTTCAACTCATCGACGTTCCATTTTACTGCACCAAACGTGTAGAGCAGTATAGGAACGGCCAGCATATTGGTCGCCTGGATCTTATTCTTTCCAGATAATTCGGAAGCCCAAATTTTTCTGAGAATTTGGCGATACCTTTTTCCAAGGGCCGTTTTTAACGCAAGCACATCATGGGTTTCCGCTTGCGGTATTCCAAGATATGTATATGTTTCTCCAATACCAAGATGTTGAATGGTATTTCCGCCGATGAGTTGAACATCCTGATCGTGACCCGATGATGTAGTTTCTAGTCTTCCTTGGTGTAGGTGGACGCAGGCACACTTGTCCAGTCCGAAGCTCATGCCAATCGCTTTAGAGTACCTATTTACCGCCTCCACAAGGATGTTAAGGTCCTCTTTCGAGGAAGCAAAGAGTTTAAGGTCGTCCATGTATAAAAGGTGGTTGACCTTATATTCTCTTTTGTTCGGCGGGCCACATAGGTATCCAGAGCTTTTGCCTCGGAGCACAATAGATAGAGGCAAGAGGGAGATGCAGAAAAGTATCGGACTTAGAGAGTCTCCTTGGAAGACTCCCCTCTTATATGTGATATAGCTTGTAGTCACTTGTCTTTTGTCAGATGTTATGACAAATCTTATCCGCCACAAGAGCATAAGCTCTTTTATGCATCTCACTATTTTTGGATGCACCTCCATGCATTCAATGAGCTTAATAAGTAGCTCATGGTTCGTATTATCGAATGCCTTACGGTAGTCAATCCAAGCCATGGACAGATTGCGTCGATACCTGATCGAGTCCTGGGTGATACACCTGTCTATTAACAGGTTCTCCCTGCAACCTGAAAGACCTCTCTTGCATCCACGTTGTTCAACTATTGCACTCCATTCCGGCTCGATAGATGTTAATATCCTCTCTTTGAGGATGCCAGTGAATAGCTTGTAGCTGGTGTTTAAACAAGCTATGGGCCTGTAGTTCTTTGGACTTGACAAATCTCCTGTCTTAGGAATCAATACCGTGCGTCCTTCCACTAGCCACTGCGGGACGGGTTGTTCTCCGTTTAAGAAAGTAGTAAATATACGAGCTAGATGTTGGTGCGTAGAAGTGAACTTCTTCCACCAAAAGTTGTTGATTTTATCTGGCCCTGGCGCTGAAAAGTTCTTAGTTCTAGCGATAACTTTCTTCACTTCTTCAGCAGTAATTAGTGGACACTCTTCCTCTGGACCTTGTAACCTTTGCCTTTGGCAAAAGTTACGAAAGAGTGATATATCTGAAGCTTCTTCATTTAGCTGATAAGTATCTCCATATACTTGTTCCCAGAAGACTTGAATCTCTTCTCGACTAGGCGGATTTTTAACGGCACGTGACGTTTTATTGAACAGACGGGAAGGATGAGTAGAAAAGGTGGAATTTTCCTGAATCCACTTTACTCGCCGTTCAAGGCGCTGTTTCGCTGTTGAAAGAGATCTTATTTTTTGCGTCCAGTGCTGCTTGATGGTCAACAGTTTACACTTGTTCAGCGTGTGATTTGCTTTCCTCAAGTTTCGAGCAAGTGCCCTAACTTTTGGAGTGAATTTTTTATTTAATGTTATGTAGCTAATCACGCACTGAATATTTGATGCCTGCCGTCTTGCCGTTTCAATTTTGAATTGAAGCTGTGCAATACGCTCGCGAGTCTTACTCAGACGTACTGAAGTTTCGTTACTTCTACTGTCGCTAAGCAAGGACACCGCCTTCTCGTAAACAACACAGTTCAGATTCCAGAGATTAACATCTTCGGGGAGCAAATCGGGGAGAGCAGTATTAGCTTCAGCTAATTTGTCCATCCTGAGAAAGACTTTTTGGTGGATAGATCTCCTACTTCTCATGTTAGCATTATCGGCTATCTGCAAAGGTGGTCTTGCTGGAACGGGTGGAATGTTCGATGGAGGATGTTGCTCTTCTTCTTGTTGATAAAGAGCTTCATATCCGTTTTTTCGCAAAAAGGATACCTGATCTCTTAAATACTGAGGCGTTTGATGAGCATATTCCGGGTGCATATTGACCCAACGGTCATGTAACCTCTGCATGAATCCTCTTCGCGCCGGTGAGCTTCTTTGCCAACAGGTAAGGATGTCTTTCCTGAGTTGGTCCGACCATTTAAATCGATGTTCTCGCGTTTGTCCGGGGCCATTGCCTGGTCGTCGCCTCGGTTCGGTCCTATTGCCACTCCCAACTGAACCATGGCCTCCATCCGAGAGAGGCCTATTGTGGGTGGCACTGCGCGATACTGGTGTCGTAACCGCATCATTCATTGCATTGGGGAGTTAGCCCAAAGCAACTATTATTATTATTATTATATATATATATATATTTATATATTATATATATATATATATATATTATTATTATTATTATTATTATATTATTTGAAAACGTATATGATATACAGACTTTTCTTTAATATAGCGAGAAAATTCCAGTAAATTAAATACGAATGACACAATTGTTTTCATTTACAGTACAAGTCCGATAAGTTGCCGTCCGATAAGTGTACACTCCCCTTAAAACGTCATCACACGCACGGCACGCACAATTATTGGGGTTCTCCCACTACGTGTGCTATTTTGCTTATGAGTTGTGCATCATTCTTACGCATGCGCGCACCTAATATCGTGCTACTAGAGGGGGCATCCGATAAGTCCGCAATTCCTGGAATTTTCCGCCCCTACAGCCCCCCAATGAGAAACTTATCGGACTTCTACTGTACTTACAATTCTTTAAAATTAGCAGATTATGTTTCTCATTGACAAAATATGTCTCGCGACGTGTGGAATTAGCCGACATCGTACTTTCAATATTTTTTTTAACATTTAAAAAACATAAAAAATACATTTTCAAGGTATTTCCGGATGAACTATTTATCAAAGTAGAATTAAATTCGACTATTTGAATCTGATTTGAATTTTTCATAAGATTCCATTTTCCACGTTTTCCGGATATATTTGTCATATAAATGTATTAAATTATTTTATTTTTATATCTAAATTTTGTTTTCAAAGTAATAGTAAGAAAAACATTTATGTGCATGATAAATCTGAGAAAATTTCAAGGTCTATAAGCTAACATTTTATTTAGTCAAGACAGACGCATACAACAGTATTTTAATTTATATGTGACATGAGCACAATTAAGTAACTTTATTTTTAATTACCAGTCAAAGTGGTATTTTTAAAATAAATTAAAGATAACCATTTTCCTATATTTTAATTGCATTATTCACATTTAAATAATAGTTTTGAAAATCCAAAAATCGGTTAATTTTTGCTAGCTCAAGTAAAAATTTGAGCTCTTCATACCTGGAACCTGTAATATGACAAATTTCGTTTCAAAACTTAACACTTCACAGGTTTTCCATATTTTTTAAGATGAATACCTCTTAGAAAGAAAATCGGAAAACCCTGGAATTTACAGGCTACTTAAATCAATTCTTGCTCGAATTATCCTATTAATTTACGCTGGTCCCAGGATCGTTCTCCTAATATTATAAAGATTCGATTAAGTTTTCAAGATACTGGCTATTCGTGAATAGCGACAAAAAAACCATGTTTTGTTTAGCATTTATCTTCTTCAGTTAAAAATTCAGCTATTTGGTTGAAAATTCATGTAATTTGTCGAAAACTAATCTTTTTTGGTATAAAATCAATCTTTTTGGTCGGAAATTTAAGTATTTGGTTGAAAATTTATCTTTTTGTTGAAAATTTATCTATTTTTTGGAAAATTTGTCATTATTTGTAGAAAATTCATCTTTTGAGTTTAAAATTAAACTATTGGCTTAAAAGTTCATTTTTTGTTGTTGAAGATTTATTATTTTAGTTAAAAATTAATTTCTTTGCTCAAAAATTTAACTATTTTGTTGAAAATTCGTTTTTTTTTCGTTGAAAATAATTTTTTTAAACTGAAAATTGAACTATTCCATGTTTGGTTTAATAATTATCTTCTTCAGTTGAAAATTCAGCTATTTGGTTGAAAATTTCTGTATTTTGTTGAAACTTAGTCTTTTGTGGTAGAATATTATTCGTTTTGATGACTAATTAACCTTTTTGGTTGAAAATTCCTTTGAAAATTCAAAATTTTGTCCTATGCCAAAATTTCTACCTCGCGTATGCATCGCTTCTCTCCTGCCCGCTTCGTGCTTCTGGCTCATCACCGAGTGCCGCATCGCCTCCTGGACGAGGATCTCTCGCTCACCTACGATGGCCCTTATTAGTGTCTAACGCCATCACCTGGACTTGCCGGTCAACCCTGTTGCCAACTAGACTAAGAATTATTATAAGTGGTAATAAATGTTATTATTTTACTCGGACTCTTTCATTGTGTTGGCCCTGATTCTCAGCGCCCTAATCCCAGTTACCTCCTCGGTAGGCCATCCCGTCATACCTGGCGCCCTTAACAAAAAACCCACATCTTACCCTAAAAATTAAAAACCTGCTGAGAAATTAGGACACACTAAACACATACAAAGTTGAAATTTACACACAATTTCTTACTGGTACTCCAATAACTGATTTGCAGGCTACTGATCCATCTGCCCTAATTATTTTAATTACATTCCCATTTCATATTGATGATTTTATATTGATGATTTGATTTGTTTGCCATGCCGTGTGAATTATTCTCTGATATGTACAATGTATTTGAGTTATATGTGTTTCATCCGATGCTTATAAAATGAATTGCTATGTGGGGAAGTGAAAAATTGAACCAAAATTCGGAAGCGATCTAAAAAAGTTCCGCTCAAAAAATTAGCGAAATCGGTCAAAGTTGTTAAAGAATAAAACTAGTATCAGGGATATGTTTCGAATTAGAAAATTCAGTAAAATTCTCTAATCTTAAAATTTTGTCTTTCGGAATGTACAAATACTGAAAACGAAAACGGAAACTTCGGAAAAATGATATATTTTTGGGAAGTTAGAACTAGGTTTCAAAAATTATGATCATATTGTTTAAAATATAATGAAAAAGGAAACCTAAAATGGAAAATATAGTTCATTTGGGTTTAGATTAAATATTTCAAGCGGCCGGACCAAACAAATTTTTCGTGCGCGCAAACAAGCTCGCACGTGCACCGAGCATCCTTGCGAGTGCCGCACAAGTTCACGCGACGTATCTCCCAAACAAAAGTTCTTACGACGAAAATAAACATATTTTCGAAGTCTGTCACAATTTAGTATCCAATTAAAATCTTAATTAGAATATTTTGAAATAAATTCAAACATCCTCATGAAAATTAAAATTAAATGTAGGAACCCCTTATAGGAATTTAGTATAGGGTGTCACATTTTTACGAATCGACTGTCCCGAAGAATAAGTGACTAACTAATTTTTCCGAAAACAGCGTATCAACTACATTATGCTTGGCTAGCGTGTCGTATCTTCACTTAAAAATACATAGAGATACGACACTCTAGCGAAGTAAAATATAGTTGATACACTCTGTACACGGAAAACTTTGTTAGTGACTTATTATTCAGAACAGTCGAAATGCAAACGAAACTAAAATGAAATGAAAATTGGGTCAGGTAGAATCACAGAGATAATAAGTAACCCAAAAAATATGAACAGCGATCACGATAGTCTGGAGGTGGAAGGTGCTGTTGCACTTCCAACCCAAAAAGTTAATACGAATAACGTCACGATGAGACCAATAAGTAGAAATCAGGTCCCAATCACACCCCAGAATACGGGAGCCATCCCAAAAATAATTAACAAATCATTAGGTCGCGGAAACAGATCGGTTAGGGAAATTAGACCAAACTTGTCAGTCGAAAATCAAAACAACGACCGACCCCTACACATTAACCTTCCTCAACCTGAAATAGGAAACTAAAACAGAGGTTTAGAATCTACTAACACACTCTTTCGGGACAATTTAGATTTAAATTTATTGGGTCTAACAGGAACGACACACAGCCCAAGACAAATTATGCACACAACCAAACATTTAGAAAAGCAAAATGAACTGAATTATTGCACACAAATTAATAACGAAACATTTTATAACGACTCTTTTTTAGAAAACAACACACAATTCATTTTAGAACCCGAGGAACTTTTATAAAGTGTAGAATACAACGAATTCATGAACAAGCAAAAAGAAATATTTCTTGGAGAAAGGGAAGAAAGATTAAGAAAATTAAAACAAAACTCAGACCCGTCAGCCCATAGCTCATTCAATAGCAGAAAAGAACCTAGTGGGCACAAAATTTGGCGACGTCTTTACGGCATCGTTATGACATCTTTACGATAAATTTACGACATCCTATGTCCATGTCGTTAAGATGTCTTTACGATATCGTAAAGACGTCGCACGAACTGACGATGTCTTTTCGACATCGTAAAGATCTCTTAACGACATGGACATAGGATATCTCAAAGTTGTCGTAAAGTTCTCGTAATGATGTCATAAAGACGTCGACAAATTTTGTGCCCACTGGGAAGCTTTTGAACCTGCCAATAGCAAAAATAAAAGCGAATCCCGTAATAGACAGTCAGTTCAATTTGATCTTGGTAAGATTCCAAAAGAACCTCGTCGGTTTTCCAATAATAATATCGAAAACCGTAGCCGAAAAAGAGTAAATAATCTCACACAGCAAAATCCAGACGATAGCGAACCGATAACGGATAGTAATAATTCAAGCCAAACAAACCTCTTAGACTCTCAACAAGGCGAGGAAGGTCAAACAGACATTTGCGAAATCACATAAACAATCAAGAGTGAGATTTCAAACTCGAAAATAATACGAACAACGAAAATATTCCAGCAACGTGTTTCCCTTTCGGTATGATATAAACTCCTTTTCAAATTATGAGTAATTTGCCTTGTAAGTTTCGCAATAATAAAGAAGATAGTCCATTTCATTTCTTAGAAGAACTAAAAAGATTTAAAAGAGGTTACAGACTAAACGATCGTGACATTTTAGAAAATTTGGACGCATTATTGCTAGAAGACGCTAAAGATTGGTGGTCCACAAATAAAACCTCTTGGAGAACACTATCAGACTTTTATGAAGATTTTAAAAATATGTACACAGACGAAAGATTTTTCGAGAAAATTAGACAAGAAATTCAATTTTGTAACCAAAAACGGACTCAAGACATTCACTCATACTTGACAGATATTAGGAAACTTTTTACAAAATTATATACTCTAGAAAAAGTCGTGAATGGGAATTACGTAGAGCTTATAAAAATCTTAGAATCGAATACAAGATGTACATAAAGCGGAATGATTTTGAAACGTTCGACGAATTAGAAGATTTAGGAAAAGAATGGGAGACTGAGCTAGCCAAATCCAAAATTCGAGGACAAGTTTTACAGATTACGGAACCTAAAATTGAGGATAAAAGCGAAGAAAAGCTTAATAAAGGCAACGAGGATAAAAACAATCCATAAAACGGTAAAGATAATGAAAAGGAAAGTAAATGCGGTCAAAATGATAACCAAAACGCTATTTTTCAAAACCAATATCAACAAACCCAAAGGCCTAATTTTAGTCACGCGTTAGTCACCTGGTTTCCAGCCTAGATTACAACCAAATTTTTAACCTAGATTCCCAAATAATAAACCAAGATACCCATTTAATTCTTATTACAATCAAATGTTACCCATGCTGAACCAAATGGCTCTAGGCTCAAATCAGGAACAGAATCAACCGATGATTGAATTCCCAGCAGAAAAAGAAGAAAGCACCCTCGTGAAATGAAAGACCAACTTAAGACCACAGTATAGGCAGGTATAGGCAAAGATATTATAAACGTAGATGCAGTGCGGGCTTAGTTACCCGCGATAAATATAGACGGCGCGTCCGGCGAAAATTGTCAGTTCCCCTCTACCCTCCACTACTCCCCGAAGGCACCATCGATATAGTTTGCCAACATCCACTTGGAGCGCTGTAAGCAAATCTCATCATACTCCTCGAAGCGCACTGATGGTAACTAGCTCGGACAAGAACCATTCAAATTGAAAATAAGTTCCCAATTAAAGCATTTTTACAATTTTATAAATCTTTCAAAATGTTTTGATATATTTTGGGACAACTGAAAATCCCGAATAATAAAATTCCCGACACTGTAAAGTTCCCGAAATTATAAAATTGCCGAAATCTGAAAATCCGCAATTTGAAAATTTCCGAATAATAAAATTCTGGACAGTTTACATATTACCGAATTTGAAAATTCCCGTATAATACAATTTCAGTTAAAATATTGTCGAATAGTAAAACATACAAACTAGAAAATTCCTGAAATTAAGCAATTAAGAAAATGGGTTTTTAATAAATATTATTTATTAAAAATACAATTGAGGCAATTTAATTTTAATCCTCAACATAACCTTTGCAAATATTTTTATATGACTTTTTATAATGTTTAATTTTTATAAAATTATTGTTTGAATTTAAAATAACAATCATTGTATAAAAATGTTATGAAAAATAAAATTAAAAACACGTGCGCTTCGAACAAAACAAACTTTGCAGGCTTTAATTTAGCACTGATTCATCTCGAAGTTTCCTTTTATTTTAATTTAAAAAAATTGATAATTCGATTTTTGAGAACGTTTTTTGTCACTTTTAATAAATACAATGCACATTTTCAAACAAATTTTTTTATCCAGAAATATTTTTTTCAGTTTTTGTTATTTTAAATTCAAACAATATTACATAAACATAATTATAAACATAATTAAAAAATGTATGTATTTCTGGATGAAAAATTGTATTTGAAAATGTGCATAGTATTTAAGAAAAATACGAAAAACCTTCTCAAAAATTGAATTTTAAATTTAAAAAAAGAAATAAACAAAATTAATTCCGATATAAATCGGTGCTGAATTGAATCCTGCAAAGTTTGTTTGAAAAATGTTATTAGGTTTGCAGAAAATTTGGAGAAAGTATTTTTTTTCTTTCAAAGCGCACGTGTTTTTTAATTTATTTTTTAATAAAATTTTTATACGATTATATTGTTCTTTTAAATTCAAACAATGATTTAAAAAAATTTAATATTGCGAAAATATATTGGATAAAAATATTTGATTATTGTATTTTTAATAAATAAATAATATTAATTGAAAAACAATTTTCTCATGTTTAAATTTGTCAATTCCATAATTCGGGAATTTTTTGCTTTGGATATTTTCTGTCGGGAATTTTCCAGTTCGGTAATATTATAAACTGTTCGAAAATTTTATAATTTCGGGAATTTTATTATTCGAAAATTTACCAATTCGGCAATTTAATAGTGTCGGAGATTTCATTTTTCGGGATTTTTCAGTTATCCCTTTCGGAATTTTTTTAATCATTCCATATTTTTATACCTTCTTTTAAAATTATGTAATTTTTCAAAATAAAAAGTCAGAATTTAATTTCGAAATCATGAAAAGTATCAATTTTATTTCAAATTATTTAAAACCTTTTCAAATTATTTTTGAAATTTTGTCGGAACTTTTAAGTATCTTTTAAAGTTATTCCCATTTTTCCTAAACTTTTTGTAGAAACCTGCGAAAGAAAATTGCCTCAAAAGCTTCCATATTTTTTTCCAATTTTGTAAATCTTTTGAAATGTTTGGAAATATTTTAAAACATTCTCTTAAAGTTATGTTCTTTTTCGAAATAAAAAATCTTTTTAAATATTCCAGAAATCTTTTTAAAAAATTTGTTGTTAAATTTTTCAACATTTTTGAGAAGCTCCTAATTTTTTTTTTTGGAAACATTCAAAAACCTCCAACTTATTCGAATTTTCCCTAAATTAATCGTTGTTCAACTATTATTTACAAATCAAAATTCAACAACTTTACTTTGAAATTACAAATTTAAAAAAAAGAAAAATTATAATTGTAACATTCAAAGTTTAAATTTATCACTCTGAAATTGTGACAATTCAGTTTCGAATTGTTTAATATTGAAAATTGTTTTTTTTTTTAATTTAGAAATTCCAAATTGAATGGATTAAAAGTGGAATATTTTATACTTAAACAATACTTGAATAAGATTTTGAAATTGAATAAACGCATTTATTTATGAATCTATTAATTTGAAGTGATTTTTAAATTGAATATTGTTTGTGAAGATTCAATCGGATGTTTACATTTGTGTAGCTACTAAGGCTTTCGAATTAAATAAGTTCAAATTTTAACGTTAAAATATGTAAATTATATAATTTTGAACAGATCCAGAATCGTCTTGTAAAATCAATTACTGTTCAATTTTTAATACTCGAGCTGCATTTCAGTTTCTAAAAGCATGAGTTAATTTATATTTACAGCTGATCATTTCCGGTCAAAAAATATATTCACTTTCATTTCCCGATTTTTCCCGGTCGCGAGTCTAGCTCAATTTAGAACTTTCATGTTTTTGAAAAATTAATTTTTCGGTTCTAACTTCCGGGACAATCATTTTATTCCTTGAAAGATTTTCTACAATTCTCGTGGTTAATTTTTTATTTTAAGAAATGTATGTACAAATTATACTATTTTTATTTTTACAAACAATATTTTTCTTCAATAAAATTGTTGTAATAAAACCGTTTCGAAGAGTTTTTTTTAATCTTTCCAGAAATAAAATAAATATTTATAGGTCGACCAAGGTTAATTTTCTTTACAAAATTTTCCTTCAATCTCATTTTTTGCAGTTGTTTTTACTGTAGTACAATTTAGGTTTGTATATTTGGGCGAAAAAATCCGCTGTATAGTTTGAGAAATATTCTTTATAAATCAATATTTTGTACACAAAATTACCTTGAGTGACCTTTAATTATTATTTTATAAACGTAAAAAAAAACAGATATCAACGTTTTATATGAAAAACACAATCCATGAGTGACAGAATGAAATCAGAAACAATAATAATGTCCATTTATTCAGAAAGAAGCACTTTGAACAAAATTGACCTTGAGAGAACATTAAATATATAAGGTAAATGCACTGGTTATCGTCACTGCATTAGTTATCGTCAGATGGCCCAGTATTTTTCGTATAACAAGACTCGCTCTTGCCGCGTATGATAAAAAATGTGATTTTAGGTCAGTTTAAATATCCTTTTATCAAATTAGTATACGTTTCTCGTTTTAATACTTGGTTACGTGCCTGACGATAACTAACGCATTTGCATGTATACCATTAAGCCATTAAGCCATTAAGGTTGATAACTTGTAGTAAATAACTACAAGTGTGGGCTTACCACACCCACGATGTGCCAACAGCACTCAGTTTTCTCGAATGGTCACCCATCCAAGTGCTAACCGCGCCCAACGCTGCTTAACTTCAGTGATCTGACGAGAACTGGTTTTTTCAGCGTGGTATGGCTGTTGGCATAATTTGAATTTTTATCGTGAATAAAAATTGACTCCAATGTGAGAGGAGAAAGGGCGGTGAGTAGAGTGTTTAAGGGCTAAGGAATAAGTGAGAGTGAAGGGGTTGGTAGAAGGGTGGTGAATGATATATAATTGTCAAAAGTGGAAGAGAAGGATTTTGAGGTTAGGAACGGTTGTGAAAAGTGGTGTGTTTTAACGCGGGGTGAGGGACAGGTGAGCGTGAGGGTTGGATGAATGAGAAGAGACAGTTATTTAAGAGTGGTGAGTTATAGTGTAAGAGATTTTGAATGATTTTTTAGAGTGGTGGCTTCAGATCTAGATTGGGCGATTTGCATGGGAGATTGAAAGCGTGGGAAAAGAAAACGTGACGTAGGAAAGAATACGCGGCAGAATGCTGGTTACACGAAGTCCAGAAAGGACAGAGAGAGGGCAGCAGGAGACGGATACAGAGAGAGGGTCGAGAATTAGCAGCGAATGTAGGCAAGATAATGAGGCGAGCGCGAACATCGAAGGTAGCATTGGCAGCAATGAGAGTAGTGTTGAGGCAGAGGTATTCCTAAAGCTCGATAGGGGTGGGGGGAAGAGACGGTAGCAAGCAAACGAGGCAGACCGACGAACCTGCAAAGGCTACAAAGAGCGCACAGTTTAAACAGTACGAACGCGAAGGGCTTTTTTGATAAGTGGCGGCAACCAGCGACCACGAGTAGCGAAGGGGAGCAGTCGGCGGATAATAAAAGGGTTAGAGACCAGTTAGATGAGGAAGGGGAAAATGAGAAAGCGCTCAAGAAGATCAGGCAGAAAACACCACCTGAAAGGAGGTCAGGGGGGAGTAGTTTAGAAGGCCTCGAGAAACTCATCAGAGGCCTCAGAGAGGAAACCTGCAAAGGTTTTGACAGAGCGAGGACGCATAGGGAAGAAGTCAGGGAGGAAGTGAAAAAAATGAGAAAGAAATGGGAGGAGTGGGATGCTCTGTGGAAGACCGAGAAAGAGGAGGTGTTTAGGAAACTGGATAGTATAGAGAGTAAACAGATAGAGAGTGAGAAAGAAAGGAGAGCTGAAATGAGTTTGCTTGAGAAGAGGGTCAGGAAACTAGAATGCGAGAGTGAAAAGAAGGAACAGGTGGGATTAGGAGACGTAGTCAAGGGGGATGATAAGAAACTGTAGGAAGAAAATGAGAGAATGCGCATACGGCTGAATGAAATAGAAGTACGACTAGAAGGAGAAGAGAAAATGAAAAGAAAGCGAAACGTAGTAATTAAAGGAATGACAGTAGAAAGCGACTCGGGAAAGGAAGAAGTGGAGAAGCTAATGAATGATATTGGGGCTCAGGTGAGAGTGGAGGCAGTGAAGGTACTGGGGAGAAAGACAGAAGGGAAAACAGGTGTGCTCATAGTGAAAGTGGGAAGCGAGGAGGAGAAGAGAGAAATTATGGAAAGGACAAGGGTACTAAAGGGTAGGAATGAAAGAATTGAAGAGGACCTGGCATGGAGAGAGAGAAAGAGGAAGTGGATGATCGAACGGAGAGCATGGATAGGGAGGAGGAACGGGGGTAATGTTTGGATGGGGAAAGACAGGTTGTGGGTGAATGGGATGAAGTGGATCTGGGACGAAGAGAGAGAAGAGTTGAGAGCAGACGGATCGATACTTGAGAGAAGGGTCAACGAAGGTAATGAGAGTAGGAGAGGCGGGGCGGGGTTTCCACCAGAGAAGAAAAACTGAGCACGGGAAGGAGAAGGGGGAAGGACAAAAAGAGAGGAGTGAGTGTGGCTTTCTGGAATGTCTCAGGGCTAAAAAACAAGAACGAGGGGTTCTGGGAGGCTATTGGAAAATGGTACGTGGTAATGCTGAGTGAAACGTGGGTGGATGAAAAGGATTGGAAGGGCTTGAAACGAAAGTTGCCGAAGGGTTATGTATGGACAATGCAAGAAGCGAGAAAAGAACATGAGAAGGGAAGAGCGATGGGAGGCATGGTGTCAGGGGTTAAAAAGGAGCTGATGAGAAATGAAAGAGTGGAAGAGCGAGAAGAAAAGCTGGAGGGCGTGATGGTGAGAAGAATAAAGGTAGGAAAAGAGAGGGTGGCGATCGTTTGTGTGTATAGAAGGAGAGGAGAAGAGGAAGGATGGAAAGGGAATGGATGGAGGAAAGGAATGAAGAGTTGGTCTTGATAGGAGGAGACTTGAACGCGTGGACAGGAGAGTTAGGGGGGGGGGAGATATGGGATGAAGAAAGCGAAACTTTTCGAAGAAATTCCAAGCACAGGGAGATAGATCGGGAGGGTAAAACTCTTTTGAACCTGTTAGGAGAGCAGGGGTGGTTTATCTGCAATGGAAATATAAGGGGAGATGAAGAAGGAGAAGTGACTTTTATAGGGAAAGGGGAGACAGTGATTGATTACATTGTAGCAGAAGAAAGAATAAGGAAGAGAATGGATAAAATGGAAGTAGAAAATGAAATAGGCTCAGAACACTTCCCGCTAATAGCGACATTGAAATGCTCAGGATGGAAGCGGCATAGCGAAAAAAGGGTAAGAACTATCGAAAGGAAAGTAAAAATGGGTAGATGGGGGGAGGATAAATTGAGAGAATTTAAAGAAAGAATGGAGAACGAGGAGATTAGAGGAATGGAAGGGGAAGACGTGTACACGCGCCTTGAAAAGATAAAAGAACTAACCGAGAGGATAAAAGAAGAGGTAAGGCCAAGAGAAGAGGAGGGAATAAAGAGGGGATGGTGGGACGCAGAATGTAAGGAGAGTAAAGATAGAATGAAGGAAAATGTAAAAAAGTGGAGAAAAGGGGAGATAGGGAAACCGGAATATAATAGGAGAAAGAGAGAACATGAAAGATTGTTAAGTGATAAAAGGCAGTTAGAGAAAAGTAGGTATATGGAAGAGGTGGAAAAATCAATCAGGGAAGGGAGGGAATGGGATGTGATCAATAGAGGAGTGGTGAGAAAGGAATTGTGGGAGGTATGCAAAAAGGTTTGGAGAGGAGAGGGATGGCCTAAGGAATGGAGGACAGGGTTAGTGGTGCCGATAATTATGAAAGGAGAGGGCAAGAAGGTGGAGGAGTATAGGGGAATCACACTTATGTCGGTGGGCTACAAAATATATACGGAGATTCTCAGAAAGAGATTAGAAACGGAGGTGGAAGAGAAAGGGATTATTCCACACAATCAGACGGGCTTCAGGAAAGGGATGGAAACAGTAGACAACATCTACGTACTGAATTATCTTGTGAATAGGAACTTAGGGAGGAAGAAAGGGAAGTTAGTGGCCTTATTTGTAGACTTTAAAGCGGCATTTGACTCGGTAAACAGGAAGGTGTTATGGCAGGTGATGAAAGAGAAGGGGGTGGACGAAGAGTTGATCGAGAGGATAAAGGAGATATTCGAAGAGACTAAGATAAGGGTGAGGATTGGGAAACAAAAAGGGGAGATTTTTTGGAGTGGAAGGGGGCTCAGGCAAGGGTGCCCATTGAGCCCACTACTATTCAGTCTCTTGTTGGCAGATCTAGAGGAGAAACTGGAGAAGAAAGGAAAAGGGGGAACGGCTTTGGGAAATAGCAAGGTATATTCCTTAGCGTATGCAGACGATATAGTCTTATTAGCGGATGACGAGAGAGGGATGAGTCTCATAATGAGAGTGTTCCAGGAGTATGTGAGAATTAAAGACGTAACGGTAAATGTAAATAAGACGAAGGTGATGATGTTTAGGAAGAGAAGGACAAAGGTAGAATATGAATGGAAGATGTACGGGGAGAAAGTGGAACAGGTCGAGGAATTTAGTTACCTAGGCTTCTGGTTTGAGTCGAAAGGAGGGGTTGAACTGCAGGTGAGGAGAAGGATAGAATGTGCGACTAAAGTAATGGGGCAGGTGTGGGGTATAGGGA
This sequence comes from Andricus curvator, assembly GCA_932195095.1. NCBI lineage: Eukaryota > Metazoa > Arthropoda > Insecta > Hymenoptera > Cynipidae > Andricus > Andricus curvator. Next base: position 92,034 of record CAKNYM010046283.1, read on the forward strand.
AGAGAAGGTTTAAAGATGATTGTAAAACGAGACTGTGGATGTTTTATGCGTTGGTATGGACAGTCCTAAGTTACGGAGTGGAGATCTGGGGATGGAAGGAGCACAAGAGGGTGGAAAGTATGCAGGAGAGATTCTTGAGATGGGTAATGGGAGTGAGCTGGAGCTGTCCAGGATACATGTTGAGGGAGGAATTAAGTAAAAGTAAAATGGTTATTCGACAAATGAAGAGAGCATGGAACTTTGAGGAGAAACTAAAGAGGGGGGAGGGAAGCAGGATAGCACAAGCTTGTCTAAGGGAAGTAGTAATCAAAGAGACTAGGGGTAACACAGAAGGATCAAGGTGGGAGGAAGAGAGACAACAGAGGAGGAGAGAATGCAATATAAGAGCTGATGTCAGAGTATGGCAAGAGTTAGAGAATGAACTGATAATTAAGGAGGGGGAGGAAAGATAGAAAAAAATCATAGAATATAAGTATAACAGGTGGTATAAGGTAGTGAAGGCGGAAGGAGAACCAGAATATTTAAGAAAGATTAAAAAGGAGAGTAAATGGAACCACGTTATACGATTTAGGATGGGAGAAGGAATGAGAGAGTGTAGGTACTGGATGGATGAAGAGGAAAGAAGATGTAGAGTCTGTTATTACGAGATAGAATCATGGGGGCATGTTTTAGAGAGATGTACGGGGGATGAAACAGGTGGGGAGAGTGTGGATGACAGGATAAGGTGGATCTTGGATGGAAGTGGACAAGGGGCAAGCTGGATGATGAGACTGGAAGAAATGAGAGAAAGTAAAGGGCATGTAGTAGGGAAAGGCCAAGCGCGTACTCCTAGTCAAGGAGACTAATGTAAAGAAAGCTTGAAAAATCATGTTAACGGAAATGGTAAGAGGAAACGGAAGCCCAGGAAACTCAATAGTCAGCAAATCTCGAGAATAATTAGTTTAAGACAAAGCGATAGTAAATAAGTTAATATAAGTAGAATATTATTATTTAGGTAGTAAGTATTATTAAGGTAGTATAAGTGGTTTTGTAATGTACTGTGAAGGGAGCGGAGGCCCTCAAACCCGTAAAAGGGAGAGGATAAATACATACATGAGTTTTTCTATATCTGCTTTAATCGGTTAAGCCCTTTGTGGAAATAAAAATTGTGTTTTAAATGCACTAAGTCTTTTCTATTCATGCGTCAACTTTGAATTATGTCTATGAAAAAAGTTTTTATGTTTGAAACAGATGATTCAAATATTATAAACGAGCATAACTTCTCTACTCTTTAATAAAGTGTATTAATATTGTAAGTCAATCGATTCGTCTCGAACCAAGGAATCTTTTATGTTCTTGTATCAACTTTGAATTATGTTGAAGAAAAAAGTTTTAATATAAAAAACCGTATTTTCAAATATTATGCATTACATCTTTTCTCTTCTTGCATCAACTTTGAATTATGTTAATGAAAAAAGTTTTACTATAAAAAACCGATTTTCAAAATATATAAATTACCATAACTTACCTACTCTTTAATAAAATGTATTAATATTATAGGTCAATCGATTCGTCTCGAACCAAGGAATCTTTAATATCCTTGCATCAACTTTCAATTATGCTACTGAAAAAAGTTTTACTATAAAAACAGATTTTCAAAATATTATTGAGTGCTGAAAAAAATGCAATGAATATTTTTAGAAATCCTTTGGTCAGTTTCAAGATATTAATGAGGAAAATAAGTTCTCCAAATTTTATCAATTTATGTGCAACCGTTTTCTAGTTATCGTGTTCACAAAATAGTGTGACATCCACGCATCCACACACACATCCACACACATCCGGACAATTGCTTAGAACATTGTATTAGACATTTTTACATTGAGAAAGGTTTAATTAAATGAATTAAAATTTTTTGGAAAATGTTACCATTACAAAGCTTACTCTATGAGGAAGCAAAAATAAATAAAACTTGAAAAAACACCCTCTTAAAGAGCTTTTGAAACTAAACATTTGTTCAGTTTTTTCAAGCACTCCTAATTTTCAATAGTCCTACTTTTAAATTTATCTGAAGATATACGGTTTAAGTCGTTCTAAAATAATGATTCAAGTATTAAATGATGTTCATTTCTAATTCTGCAACTTTAAACGATTTTAATTTTTAACTAAATAATTTGAAATGTTTCAATCTAAAATTATCGAACACTTTCAATTCAAAAATTCTTGCATATTTAAATAGCTTTAAATTTCAAATTATTCAATAAAGTCTAGTTTTTGATTTTTGACCTACAAGTATTCAGTTTTAAAGGCTATAAATTACAATTGTGAAAAATAAGTCAAATATTTTAATTAATTTATAGTTTAAACCAAAAACATTTGTATACTTCAATCTAAATGCAGCTGAAAACATTGAATTTTAAATGCGTTGAATTCAAGATATATTTCGAAAAGAAAACTGAAAGCTGAGGATCGACTCTCAAAAGTAGAGACTAAAGTAAGAAAGTATTTTCACATATTTAACGTTTAAATTTAAACTTTTGACTTTTTCGCGTTGTAGCAATTTCAAATCCCAGAATTGGTTATTTTTAACCTAACTTATAACGAAAATTGTGAAAATTCAAACAATAAGCCTGCATTCTGAAAATGAGGAAATTTTAATGTTAAAATTTAATTATCAAATTGAAGCCTTAAAAATAAAAAAAAATTTCAATTAGTGTTTTGTACATTGTATTAGAATCGTAAAAGAGTATAATTAGTTCGGAATCGAAAGACAAACAGCAAATATATATATAATATATTTGCATACAGCTTAGTTATCCGCGCAAAAAGAAATGTTTCAAACATTTCTTGTTTGCAGAGTTTTTAAATTTTCGGAAGATTACTTTTTTTTTACATACCTATAGGTATGAACTCTCTAGCTCTATAGAGATAAAAAAGATACCCAATTTTTTCTCATTTTAATAACTTATTTTCTGAGAGGTAATTCCTATTAAATTCACCCCCGTTTACAAGTGACCGAAATGCACTAGGGAAAAAATCGCCAAGACCCAGGAATAAAAATTAGATATACAGCGAATTTTAAATTTTTAAATATTGATATTTAATGAGATTATCTTTATAACTTGTGATTTCAAAAATTTGCATATAATAATTTGTTTTAAATAAATACTATAGGAAAAAATCGAAAAGATCCAGATCACGAAATTCTAATTACAGCAAATTTTTTGTACTTCTAGGGACGACTGAAATATCCCGCAAATAAAATTCCCGACTCTGTAAAACTCCCGAATAATAAAATTCCCGAACAGTTTATAATATTACCGAATTTGAAAATTCCCAAATAATACAATTCCCTACATACAATTGCCGAATTATAAAATATCCAAACTAGAATTTCCATAATTATAAAATTCCAGAATTTGCATAATTAAAAAATTGTTTCTTAATAAATATTATTTATTAAAAATGTGGTAATAACATATTTTCATCAAATAAATTTTTGTTTAATATTTAAAGTTTTTTAAAATTGTTTGAATTTAAAATAAAAATAACCCTACAAAAATTGTATAATATTAAAAAATTAATGTAAAAATACGCGTGTGCTTCAAACGAAAAAAATTTCTCCCTAAATTTTCTTCGATCCAAACATGATCCAAACCAGCTTTGTAGGATTCAAATCAGCGCTAATTTATTTCGAAGTTTCTTTTTAATTTTTTTTAAATCAATAATTCGATTTTTGAGAACATCTTTTGTAATAAAAAAAAATGCTATGTACATTTTCAATCAAAATTTTTTATCCAGAAATATATTTTTTTCAATTATTGTTATTTTAAATTCAAACAATATTTTTTTTAAAACTTTAAACACTAAAAAAGATTTTTCTTTGGTATAAATATTTGATTATTTTAATTAAAAGAATCATTTATCAAAGAAAATTTTTTTCAGCACTGGTTCATGATTTATCTCAAAATTTCTTTTAATTTTTTTTAAATAAAAAATTCGATTTTCGAGAAAAGGTTTTTTATAATTTTTTAAAAAGACTATGTACAAAAAACCTATCTCAAGCTTCGGACCGTCAAAAATTCTATATATTCTTGAATGCAATCAATTTTCGGTTCAGTCTAGTAATAAAAATTAAACTCGAAAGTACAAAAAATTATAATTTAAAAGATCATATCTATCATTCATAGAAGATGCATGAACGTATCAGAAATTATAATAATATTCAACAACCAAATATAAACATAATTATCTCTTATTATATTACTCTCTATTATTATATATTATATATACTCTCTCTATTATATTACTATATATTTGTATTACTCTCACAATTCACTTTATTTATTACTATCATATCAGTGCTTCTGTTATTATTAATTTTTCCAAATACGTATTTTGGGTGTGACTAGACATTATGTCATTTATTATTATATTCGGAAGTGCGGTGTTTTGTTTATGAAGCGATACATGTCAAACTTTTCTAACCTTAAAAAATCTTTTAACTTCTTTACCGTCATATTTTACGAAGAATGAGAAAACCAGCTCTTGATTTCGTAGTACGGTGAGGGCAGCACCTCGATATGGCAGAAAATGTGATGTCCTATATATATATAGTTCCCCCACTCTGACACCCCGTACCGCATCTACGTTTATAATATCTTTGGTATAGGCCTGTCTTACAGTGGTCTTAGAGTGATCTTTTCTGGTCCATAGAAGACCACAATCCTGTTGATACAGACAGCTATCCTTATTTCAGAGAGAGAGAGAGAGAGAGAGAGAGTGGTGTCTATTTGAATGCCCTAAAAATGATGCAGGTATAGGCTGAAGGGTACAGGCTAGAAAAAGACCAAACTTTGTTTGAAACTGGTCTCAACTTGGTATTAAATTGGTACTTATTTTCACGAGGGCAGTTCGGGAAATCATAAAAACCAACAAAAGCAAATTTCCCAAAAACCAAACTATGGGAATAAAAACCAAAAATCGGGTAACAATAATTCGATCAGCAAAATAATATAAGTGCGAATTTGAAAAAAAAACATGATTCAAACTCACAAAACGCAAAAGTAAATGAAACTATAAATAATCCTCATTGTTATCATTGCGGATTAGCAGAATATTTTGAATGAGAATGCCCATATTAAGCGTAAAACCAGGGAAACTGGAAGGGCGGGTATTAGGACAAAAAATATTACGACCTGTTACCGAATCGCCAGAACTACTTAATTTGGATAAAGATGAGATAACGGAAACACGTTTAAATGTATTGACAAAATTACAAAATAATTTGTTTGGTGCAACCCGATAGTGATGATAAAAAAACCGGGTTAAGAATACAGATTTTGCGTAGACCTTAAGGTTGTAACATTTTACAGTTTTCTTTTAAATTATAGTTCACTACTTATTCGTTTTATATTAGTGTTAAGCATTATCCCGAATATTGTTACTATATCCTTTCTGGGCTATAAACAGGCGAGATGTATTTATTTTATTTTGGGTTTCACGAAGGCGGAGTCCACAAACTTCTTCGCTTCAAATACCTTCAAAGTTTAAAATAAAATATTAATTTTATCTAATAATTTGACTCACGAGAATCCCTGAAGACGTTACGTGGGAAATTAGTTATCAATTTCCAGAGCATACTGCAAAAAAATATGGAATGTAAATTAGTAGCGCCCCTAATAATATATCCTAGTGTGCGTACCCTTTTAGTGGATGCCTGGAAAGTAGGAGTCTTTTGGCTTACTTTATTTTTCTTAATAAATAGAAAATTATTTTGATTCTCTGGCAAATCTCAGTCTTACAATCATCGATTGTAAGCCAGAAAATCCGTGCTGCAAACCATTTTATAAAAAGACTGAGAACATTTAGTGGTGAGCACTTGGCTTTATTTTTATGTTTTTATTTTTTTTATTTAATTATTTGAAATAATTTACCAGCAAGGAAATCTCAGAAAGCCAGAGAGTAATCTCGATTACTCCCCAGAGATAAGAGGGTGACGTGTGATTCTAAAGATTTAGAAATCAAACTCTTAGGATAACTCCTCATCCATACTCTTCTTACGAGCCCTAAGTGAAACTCATTTCACTAGAGGAACGAAAGACTAATACAGATTTAAAATTATCACAGCTAGGAAGGGAATATTAACAGGCCGGGGGGTTATCTCAATAACCCCTTAGAGAGTTAATATTACCTTCTAAGCTGCATAGAGAGGATGACTTTAAAAACATGATAAAAATATATATATATATATATATATATATATATATATATATATATATGCAAATAAATTGTAAAAGACAAAGTTTAAGTTATTAAAAATTTAGTCTCAAGCAATGCACGTCACAACATTGCTTGAGCTATCCAAAAGAAAACCCACTCTACTTACAGTACTTTAATCCAGAGCATCGTTAAGTCTTAGGTGCCCGCACACAAAATCTATCACTAAGCTATTAAACAGCTCTCCTCAGGAGCTCGAATCCTAATCATTCACTCACTAGGAGCCTCGAGACGTGAGTGCCCAAACGAAGCGGACCGCTCTCCCATTGAACTGCCTGTTCTTCCAGGTCGAGCGCGCTATGCCGTGATTGTCTGACAGTCCTCACTCCGTGTCCATAGAACGGGTCTTCTTTCTCTCCGCTTTGTGCGGATCTTCGGCGCGCGGGATGGCTTGTTAGACGTTCCTATACAATGGCATATTACTTAAAGATTGTATATACTGTCTTATGGTGAGCACGACTTGCTCATAGGAATGGTAGAGTATATCTACACGTTACAAGGTTAATAATATTACAAAAAAGGACCTTTATCCAATCCCCCTATTGACTGGAATTCTTGATACTTCAAGATCGGCCAAATTCATTTCAAAAATCGATTTAAAGTTAGTTTTCTGCAAATACCGTTAGAGGAAAATTAAAAATCAATTACAGCGTTCACAGTCCCTGAAAAAGGCATGTATCAATTTAAAAGGATGCCATTTGTTTTAACCAATGCTCCAGCCAATTTCCAGAGACTAACCTAAACCAAACGATCAAACCTAACGATCAGCCCAGACAAATGCGAATTTGGCTGCTCCGAAATTGAATATACAGTAGAACCTCGCTTATCTGAGCCCGCTTTATCCGAGTTCGCGATTATCCGAGGTTGAAAGAAAAATATTTGACCCGTCTTACCCGAGCTGTTGCACAAGAGTAGTCCGTATTATCCGATCCTTGTGCATTATACATACATATGAACTTGTCTTAACCAAACAGAGCAGATGTTTCTGAACCTCGGCTCTGATTGGATAATAATTAGTGATTTTATAATTTGAATATTTATTTTAGTATACTTTCAGTTTATTATACTAAGACTTTGTTTTTATTTAACATTCCGTTTTATCCGAGTTTCCCGATTATCCAAGTTAGGGCCGGTCCACAATAGCTCGGATAAGCGACGTTCTACTGTATTGGTTTTACAGTTAACGAAAAAGGACTGATAAAATCCAATCAATCCTAGAATTCCCTAAACCAAGAAACATTATACAATTACAGCGCATTGTAGGGATGGCAAGTTGGAACAGAACATTTATTACACACTTTGCCGAAATAATAGAACCGTTAATTACGGGATTGGGAGCTTTACTTACACAAACGATTAACGGTGTAAATTATGTGATAGCATACGCGAGTAGAAGATTAAATGGCGCAGAATCTCGGTATTCGGAATCTGAAGAAGAATGCACTAAAGTGGCTCCATAACCTAAAAAATCGCACTGGCCGATTAGCCAGATGGGCGTTAGAACTGTTCGAATATGACTGCGAAATTATATATCGAAAAGGATTTTTGAACTTTGTCGCTGATGCTCTCTCAAGATCAGGAGAATCAGTAGAAAATACCCTACTGAAAAACCCTACATAGTAAACTACATGGGAACCTATGTGGGAACCCATATGGGATCCTTTTTTGAATTCCTGTCTCAAATTACGATATGAGATATATATAAATACCGTTATGGAAACCTATGAATGGTCCTACATGAAATCCCACATGGGATTAGAACTTTTTTTAAATGAAATATGTTTTGGATGTTTTGGGTGCATAGTCGGCAATCTTAAAAACCTCCCAAAAATACTGCGCACCCGTAGCTTTCATAGAAAACTACTGCGCACTCCTTAAATATTAATTGCAAACCCATCCATGTAGGAATCTTCATAAAAACCCATGATAAGAACCGATATAGATTCCCATCCTATATTCCTATTTCAGATCGTAATTTGAGACAGGAATTCAAAAAAGGATCCCATATGGGTTCCGACATAGGTTCCAATATACAAATATTGAAGAAAGTAGGTGATGTTAAATCCTTCTTATGTTTAACGTCTGGGAATATAATATAGATGTAAGTGGTGACAAAAGTTAAAACGATTACTTCCACATAAATATAGTATTATTTATTGTGTCAATTTTTATTACGGAATTAAAACGTACGACGTTTCGAAACATATACTAGTTTCCTCGTCAGATTAAAATTAATCTAAAATATAAATAAAAATACGCAGTGTCTCGTCGTCCCGAAATTCGGGATGACTAGTAGTCTAGTACAATATTTTTCATAAGCTTGGCTAGTCGTCCCGAATTTTCGGGTGGGGGCGGGAAGGCATCCCTGTGATTGGCCATAGAAATAATGTTGGTGAAACACCTACCCCTTTTCCAAAATCTCGTGGGGGCGGGAAGGCACCCCTGTGACTGGCCACATAAATAATATTGGTCCAACACCCCTAATTTTTCGGGACGACTAGACACAGCCATAAAAATAAACAATAATAGTAATGTATAAATTAGTTTAACAAGATAATAGAAGCTCTAAAAAATTAAAAGTTGCTCACCATTAAATTCAAGTTAAATAGATTCAAACTGAGTTGAAAAACAATGATAAGTAGGGATTATTGTGGTTGCTCGTCCATATATGCAAAAAAAATTTTAAATAAACTCTTGAATGAAGAAGATTGTTGAGTCCATAATTTTTGAGTATTGTTAAAAAGAATTAGCCTCTAATTAAAAATAGTAATATATGGTTAAACGTATTACATTTTGGAGGTTATGTTAAATATGAAGTGAAATAAAATACATAAAAGGAAAAAATTTCTTTTCCCTGAAACTAAATTAAAAATAATGTCCAAAAAAATCATATTTACCCATCATGTGGAAAAATTTTCTTAAAATTAGTTATAAACAACTGTTATTTTTGTGTACGGTATAATCGGAGCAACCACAACAACTCCATCGTGGTTATACCAATACTAACAATTCTATATAAATTCTGTATCAATCGGAGTGCGCAGTCTCAAAAAATTCAGGAGCTTACATGTTAAAAATCGAAAAGGAATAAAACTAAAATTAAAATAATAAATATTATTGACCTCATTTGGTTCGCATGGGAATTCAGAAGACAATTATAAAGTATTATTAGTTCATTGAGGAATTTACAATAGTATAAAAAATAAGATCATAAACAAACTAGGACAACAATTGAAACAAGATTCATGCTTTTATATCCTTCTCTCTTAATAAAAACCATTTAAGAAAAACAACGTTTGTAATAATTAGGTTCCTCGTGTAGATTTTCAATATCATCCCACTTTATAAAACTAATATCACCTGAATGTTTATTAGTTACATGCTGACTAATAGCTCTATGATATTTTTCTGCAAGTCTAATATTATCTTTATGTTCCTTTAATCTTATTCTAAGTGGACGACTGGTTTGGCCAACATAAGTCCCCGGTAACAAGCGTTGAATTCAGAAGAAATAAAAATTTGTATTCCTATGAATACGCGATTTTTCCTCCGTCTAAAAATCCCCGAACGGGAAAAGAAAAAGTGCAAATCCTATTCCCCTCAATCGACGTAGTAAAATTTAATGGAAGCGTATTAAAAAGAATTAAAAAGTAGAAGAGTGTAAAAGAAGGAATAGAAAAGATTAAAATAATTTCACTTTGAGAACGCTATATGGAATTGAAATTTATGGATTGTTTTCTCATTGATAAATATTTTATATTTTATGATATTATATCTATTTTATGATTTATTATATTTTCATTTGCGTATGATAAAGAAAAAGCCAATCAGAATTATATAAACTTGTTTTTATTAATATATGTAATATTAATATTTTTACCAGTGCTCTATTATAAATAATTACAATGCTTAGAACATGTTTAAAGTTTGTTTTTAAAAAGTTATCACACATTTCAATAACATTATTAAATAATTATTCTTTTCTTATGCTACAAGTAAGATTATTATAATTATTTAAAATAATTATACCATATTATTATCAATTTACATATTTATGATGCACTTATTTAACTTTTTTTTTCATTAATAAATCGTTTTATAACTTATACACTCGGAAAAGATTCAAATTTATATTTATTTATATTTTAATCATTTATTTAAACGTTTAAAAAAATGCATTAATCTTTGCTAACATTGAGGAGAATACATTACAAATAAAATCTATTGAAATGTGGGAATTGAAATAATTTTAATTCGAAAGAGGCAGACTTGAATTGAATAGAATTAAAATTTCAAAACTTATATTCCACATGAAGAAATTAAAACAATTTATTACACATATTTTGTGAACGAATTAGAAGGAATTAAATAAACTCAAAATATGACCACTTCTGCGGAATACAAAACATCTCTGTGAAGTGTGCCTACCGGTACAATTAGAAGGAATTAAATATATTGAAAACACGTTCTCTTTTGGAGAATAGGACACTATGCGGCTGTCGCTGTGGGAATAGAAGTGAATTAGTTTCAGAGATATCCTATTCTTATAATGGCATTTCAGACAGATGGAAAAATCGCGCATTCAAAAGAATAAAATAATCTTCACTTTTACGCTGAAATCTGAAAATATTAATTCTTCTGAATTCAACGCTTGTTACCGGGTCATACGACAAGAACAAGTAATTCTATAAACAACATTACAACCACGGTAACAAGGAGTTCATTGAGACGCATAGAATGGCATTTAAAAAAGTAGACACTTCAATGCCTTGAAATGCGTACTAATTGCATTTTTGTCCGAAATGGCATTAAATGCGTTTTATGGCTTGAATCTTGTCTCGTTCCAATCATTTAAATGCGCACAAATGAAAAGGCATTAAACTGACGTCATGGCAATACTGTTAAGTGAATTGGCGTTAATGCTATTTAATGCGTTTCGCTGAGCCACCCACTTGAATGCCATACAATGCCTTTCATGACACAAAGTATTGAATTGGGTTAATGCCATTTAATGCGGTTCGCCGAGCCACCCACTTGAATGCCATACAATGTCTTTCATGACACAAAGTATTGAATCGGGTTAATGCCATTCAATGCTGTTTCGAGATCTTTTCAGTTGAATGCCATACAATACATTCTGCGGCAGATTGCATTGACAAGGCTAATGCCATTTAAGAAGAATAGGAACCATATAGGAACTGAGGAACAGACGCGAAAGTGATATATATCACTTTCATATCATATATCAGAGTAAATTTACTCTCGCGAAACGTTTCAACAAAAGTTCATACGTCAAGAATAAAAAATGTGATGCCGCGAAGCATTCGCCAACGCAAAAATACCACATCCTCGTCTCTCTGAATAACGGCGGAAAGGCCGACATACAGGAGGGAGTAATATTAAAATCAGCGGGTAAGTTGAAAAGCTTTTCAATTTAAGGCCATGTGAGCATAACCTCAACATTTTTTTTGACATTTTTTTCAAAACCAACTGACGTTCACACGAAACGCGATATCGAGTAGAAAATTTGGGAAATCAAATGAGAAGCACTAAGAAACGTTTGTCTGGTCCTAAATTTTTATAATTATAAACAAGTTTTTTTTTGAAAATTGTTTAGTTTGCTTTTTTCATAATTATTCCGTTATGTAGCATATACTCAGTTTCCTTCATTTCAATGCCATTAAATGCCCTTTCATTAACTTCACATTCATGCCAATGCCTTTTAATGCTGTTCATTTTAAGTTTTTATTTTAATGCGTTTCATTGCGCCTCGCGCATTCATAAGCATTCAGACAAAAATGCAATTAAAACGCATTGAAACGTTCCAATGCGTTCCAATGAACTCCTTGTTACCGGGACGGTCTGAAATATTAAGTTTATCTTTTCCTAATTTAATATATTTATCAAATTTATGATGAGTTCTAAAAACAGTTTTTATGTTGTAATCATTAAGAAGTCCATTAATATCATTTGATATTGTTCCTAAAAGTGGAATAGTTATAATCTCTTTTTTAACATTGATAACCTCATTATTATTATCTGTTTCTAAAAGAAGTCTATCCCTAGATTCCAATTCTCTTAACCTTTTTTTAATGTATTTATCAACAACAAAATTAGGATAATTATTATAAAATAAGTACTTCCCAACAATATTCAAATTGTCTGCATGAAAAATAGAATTAGATAAGATGATAGCCATGTCAACTAAGTTGTTAACTACACCAATCTTGTGTTGCACAGGATGATCTGATAGAAAATGAAGAAATCTACCTGAATATTTTTTTTTTGCGGAACCAATTCGTGATGATACTATTGTTTGAATCTCTAATTACTTCAAGATTTAAAAAACTTATAGAATTATTCTTTTCTGTTTCAAAAGTAAATTTCAGTCTGGAATGATAAGAGTTGAAAATTGAAAGAATAAATTGGAGTTTCTCACTTGGTATAATTAAAAACGAGTCGTCAACATAACGTGTGTAAGCAATAATTTTAAAATTAATTTTTTAGAAAGCATAAGATTCCAAGTCTTGCATAACTATTTCAGATAATATGACAGAAATAGATCCCATAGGAGTTCCAAAAGATTGTTTATATAATATATCATCAAATTTAAATATTTTAGAATCTAAAAGATGTGAAATGCCTTCTTTGAATTCTTTTAAAGGATTCTTAGTATGACGACCAATAAAACACCATCTGTCATCAATACTTTTTAATACCAATTCAGATGGAATATTCGTGAATAATGATTTAACATCTAAAGATGCCATAATATAATTATCAGGAATTTGAACATTACTAATGCGTTCTTTAAAAGTTAATGAGTTTTTTACATTATAATTGTATTTAGGTAAAGATTCAGAAATTATTTTACTAAGAGTTTTTGCTAATACCGCAGATAGCAAAGTGCGCGCACAGTGCGGCGCACGCGCGTCGCACCACGTGCGGATTTTCTCGCACGACGTACTTGCAGGGGATGACACAGCTGCGTCCTCATATGCGTGACAGGTGTGTCGCACGTCATGCGTGCCGGTGCGGGTATGGTGCGTGCACACATTTAGGATTTTTAGAGGGTACAGCAAATATTTGTATTCATGTTTTTAAATAAAGAGCAGGTAATTTATCATTAACGTATTTTTTATTATGGGTGGAAGCAATATTTATACATTTTAGTTGCGCATTAGCAATTCAGTTTCCGCATGTTTGTATCAACAATAATAAATATTTTTCGCTGCAACTACAAGATACAGGCACATAAAACTGACAGAAAACATAAAGACGTAGGCAAAAAGTATATTTTTCGTCTATATAATAAAAAAAATGATGACCTAAAACAAAAATTACCTTTTTTTAATTATTTAAACCAAAAATAAACTGTTTATAACCATTTTCACGTATCTTATTAAAGTTTCAGCGAAGGATATTTATTATTTTGGACACAAACATGCTAATATTTGTTGTTTGAATAATAAAAAAAATAAAAACAAGATTGAACAGAAATTAACGGTTTTTAATTATTCAAAACAGAAATAGCCTATTTATATCCGTTTTCGCGTTTCTCAAAGTTTCAGTGGAAGTTATTTATTATTTTGGGCATAAACATGCAAATATTGTAAGCAAAAAATGCCCTTAACGATACTAACATTAAAACGCACGCATTTATATAACTGTAATATTTAATATCACAAACTTCAGGTACTGATACTTTTGCGAGATGAGCACGTTTGTGTCCACGATAATAAATATGTTTCGCTGATTATTATATTATCGAAATTGCGTTACACATGTGAAAAAACCGGTAAAACCGAAAAGGAAAATAAAACAAAATATTAATAAACACGCGCACGATTCGACACAAATCGAGAGGAACGGGGGGCCGAAGAGTCACCACACATGAAAATCCTATCGCAATAATAAAATTTGCGATCGAGAACCGACACGTTTTCTCGCTAAAAACTCGCAAAATGAAACCGTGCGAAACCGACAACGGAAGTCGAAAACAGCTGTTACGGCGAGGCGGGCTATTACCGTTCGACCGACGCGGCAGGGTCTGCGCCGTATATTACTCAAATAATGCGCGCAGTTTTCAAATATAGCTCCTCTTATTTCTACTTCAAAATAATAAAAAATGAATACAATACGATTGAAAATTAAAGATGCATTTTGTAAATTTCTGAAAAAATTTTTTAAACATTGATTTTAAATTACATTTTAAAGTCAATTTTATGTTAAACTTGAAATTAAAAGCACAGATTGAAGTTATAAACATAAATAAATATGTAAAGTAGAAATTATACCAAAAATTTCATTTTTTTATTTACTTAATTTCAAATTCAAATTGACAAAAGGCTAATTGAAATTATTTGTATAGTCGATTAAAGTTGGAAATTATAGTTTTGAAATAAATAAAATGCATATCGTACGTTGAATCTATACAACCATGCATTCAATAATTCTTACTAATTTCCTAATTTATTCTGATTATAAAATCGGAAATGTTTTAATTTTTGTAAATAAACAATTTTTACAATACCAATTAATTCAATCTTTAATTATAATAATTATCAATATTTTTAAAAATTATATTACAATAATAATAGTTTACTATACTACTATTATCAAAAAATGTGTTTATTACTTATATATCATGTATATAATGACCCTCATAAAGTGCGACACACATGCGCCGCACATCGTGCCTATCACAAAGTGCGTCGCATATGCCTCGCACGTACGTGCCCCTCCCTGGCGGACCGAACGAACGGAGCGGATACGCTACAGCGTATCCTTATAGTATCCACATCGTATCCTCTCCGTATCATGCAAGCAAAAATCATTAAAAAAGAAAGATTAACATTTCACTTGTTGAAATTCGGATTCTACGTGAAATTTTGAGTT
>CAKNYM010046284.1:24163-62266 GCA_932195095.1 Andricus curvator
TTTCAAGGAATTTCAAAAAATATGAAATATTTTAGGGTATTTTAAAATATTTCAAATAATTTTCAAGAGCTTTAAAAACTTTCAAGGAACTTTTACAAGACTCCAAAGAATTTGAAATATTTTAGGGAATTTTTAAGAGCTTTGAAAAGCTTCAAGGTATTTAAAAAGATTTCAAAGGATTTGAAATATTTTAGGTTTTTTTTTAATCCCAAGCATTTTCCAGAGTTTTTAAAAGTTTCAAGGGATTTCAAAAGATTTCGAACGATTTGAAACATTTTAGGAGAATTTTAAAAATTCAAAGGAATCTTCAACAGCTTTAAAAAGTTTCAGAAGGTTTCAAAAGTTTTGAAATATTTTAGGATGTTTTAAAAGATTCCAAGCAATTTATAATAGATTTCAGTAATTTAATGGGATTTTAAAAGAATTTTAAATATTTTAGGGAATTTCTAAAAATTCCAAGGAATTTTCAAGAGTTTAAACAAGTTTTAATGAATTTCAAAAAAATTTGAAGGGTTTTAAAAATTTTCGGGTATTTTGAAAAGATTTAAAGGAATTTTTAACTGATTTCAGTAATTTAATGGGATATAAAAAGAATTTGAAATATTTGAGGGAATTTCTAAAAATTCCAAAAAGTTTCAGTGGATTTCAAAATATTTTGATGGATTACAAATATTTTAGGGTATTTTAATAGATTTCAAGGAATTTTTAATAGATATCAATAATTTGAAGAGATTTTAAAAATTGTACGGTATTTTAAAAAGATTCCAAGGAATTTGAAATATTTTAAGGAATTTTTAAAAATCCTAAGGAATTTCCCAGAGCCTTAAAAGTTTCAATGGATTTCAAAATATTCCGAAGGATTTGAAATATTTTAGGGTACTTTAAAAGATTTCAATGAATTTTTAATATACATCAGTAATTTAATGTAATTTTAAAAGAATTTGAAATATTTTCGGGAATTTCAAAAAATTTCAATGAATTTTCAAGAGTTTTAAAAAGTTTCAAAACATTTCAAAAATATGAAATATTTTAGGAAATTTCTAGAAATTCCAAGGAATTTTTAAGAGCTTCAAGGCATTTCAAAATATTACAAAGGATTTGAAATATTTTAGGAGAATTTTAAAAATTCAACGGAATCTGCAACAGCTTTAAAAAGTTTCAAAAGATTCCGAAGGATTTGAAATATTTTAGGGTATTTTAAAAGATTTCAATGAATTTTAAATAGATTTCAGTAATTTAATGGGATTTTAAAAGAATTTGAAATATTTTAGAGAATTTCAAAAAATTTCAATGAATTTTCAAGAGCTTTAAAAAGTTTAAAAACGTTTCAAAAAATATGAAATATTTTAGGGAATTTCTAAAAATTCCAAGGAATTTTTAAGAGCTTTAAAAAGCTTCAAGGCATTTCAAAAGATTACAAAGGATTTGAAATATTTTAGGAGAATTTTAAAAATTCAAAGGAATCTGCAACAGCTTTAAAAAGTTTCAGAAGATTTCAAAAGATTTGATATATTTTCGGATGCTTTAAAAGATTCCAAGGAATTTTTAATATATTTCAGTAATTTAATGGGATTTTAAAAGAATTTGAAATATTTTAGAGAATTTTCAAGTTTCAAGGAACTTTAAAAGATTTCAAAGAATTTGAAATATTTGAGGGAATTTCTAAAAATTCAAGAATTTTCAAGAGTTTAAAAAAGTTTTAATCAATTTCAAAAGATTTCGAAAGATTTAAAGTATTTTAGAATATTTTTAAAGATTCCAAAGTATTTTCACGAGCTTTAAAAACTTTAAAAGATTTCAAAAAATTTGAAATATTTTAGTGAATTTCTAAAAATTCCAAGGCATTTTCAAGAGTTTAAAAAAGTTTTAATGAATTTCAAAAAATTTTGAAGGATTTAAAATATTCTAGGGTATTTTAAAAGAATTCCGACGATTTTCAAGAGCTTTAAAAAGTTTCAAGAAATTTTAAAACATTTCGAAGAATTTGAAATATTTTAGGGTATTGTGAAAGATCCCGAGAAATTTTTAATAGATTTCAATAATTTGAAGAGATTCCAAAGAGTTTAAAATATTTTCGGGTATTTTGAAAATATGTCAAGGAATTTTTAATTGATTTCAGTAATTTAATGGGATTTAAAATATTTTAGGGTATTTTAAAAGATTTGTAACAATTTGAAATATTTGAGGGAATTTTTTTAAATCCGAAGGAATTTTAAATATTGTAGGGTATCTTAAATGATTCCAATGAATTTTGAATAGATTTCAATAATTTGAAAAGATTCCAAAGAATTTTAAATATTTTAGGGTATTTTGTATGATTTAAAAGCATCTTTAAAAGCATTTTCAACTTGAATTTAACTTGAATTGTTTTTATGTCTTATGAATTTATCCTGAATTCATTAAAATTCACCTGAAATTCTTATAAATTTCACAAAACTCTTCCCAATTCAAAAAAATATTAAATTTATCAATTTAAATTTGTTTTATTCAATTTATGGGTGAAAATCAAAAAGTTAATAATATAATTTTCATGGAATATTATACCAATAAAGACGAATTTTCAACCAAAGACTTGAATACTCAATTAATTAAGATTAATTTTTAACCAAAAATATTGATCTTCAACCAAAAAAGACGAATTTTGAACAGAACACAAATTTTCAGCACGAGAGTTACATTTTCAACCAAAAATATGAATTTTCAACAAAAAAGTTAATTTTCTACCAAACAGTTGAATTTCCAACCAAAATGTTAAATTTTTAGTTAAAAAGATTAATTTTTAACCCAAAAAGATGAATTTTCACACAAAAAAAACGTAATAGATGATATTTCAACAAGAAAAAATTTGTATTTAAAATCAAAAAAATTAAATCTCTACCAAAAAAGACGTGTTTTCAAAAAAAAAAAAAAAAATTTCAACCAGATAGTTAAATTTTCAACTAAAAGGATTAATTATCCACCAAAAAGTGCGGGTTTTAGACAAATTACATCAATTTCCAACCATATAGTTGAATTTTTAAACGTAAAAAGATCAACTTTTAACCAAAAATGGAATAGTTGAATTTGCATTTTAACAAATAATTGTCATTAAAAAAACGAATTTACTAAAAAAACAGTTTAATTTTCCACCAAAACTTAATTTTCTACCAAACAGTTGAATCTTCAACCAAATAGTTAAAATTTCTATCCAAATTGTTAAACTTGTAGTTAAAAAGATTACTTTTTAAGCCAAAAAGATGAATTTTCAAAAATAAAATAATAATAGTTGATATTTCAACCAAAAAATATTTTTATTTAAAATCAAAAACAGTTTAATTTAACCAAAAAAGACGAATGTCCAACAAAATAGTTACATTTTCAGCCAAAACAGATTAATTTTCTACCCAAACAGACGGATTTTCGACAAATTAAATAAATTTTCAACCAAATAGTTGAATTTTTAAACTTGAAAAGATGAACTTTTAACAAAAAATGTAATAGTTAAATTTTCATTTTTAAAAATAATAATTTTTAATTTAAAAAAATTATTTTCTGCAAAACAGTTACATTTTCAACAAAATACATAGATTTTCAACAAGACAGTTACATTTTCAACCAAAAGGATTAAAAAATGACGTATTTTTAACAAAAAAAAAGAATTCTCTACTAAAAATGATAAATTTTCAACCAAAAGTGAAGTAGTTAAATTTTTATTTAAGAAAATTAATTTACAATCAAAAACGCAAGGAACTTTCAACAAAACAGTTGAATTTTCAACCCATGAAATGAATTTTCAACAAAGTAGTTCAACTTTCAAACAAACAGTTGAATTTTCTACCAAATTGTTGAATTTTCGAGCCAAAAATACGAATTTTCTACAAAACAGTTGAATTTTCAACAAAAAAAAGTTAATTTCCAATCAAAACAGATTAATTGTTAACCAGACAGTTGCATTTCTAACCAAAAAGAGTAAATTTCTACCAAAAGATTTATTCATCAAAAGATCAAAAGATCTTCAAACCAAAAAGACGAATGTTCAACAAAATAGTTACATTTTTAATCAAACAACATTTTTTGGTCAAGAAAGAAAAAAAATTTCAATCAAATTGTTGAATTTTCAAGCCAAAAAGACGAATTTTCAACAAGATAGTTACATTTTCAACCAAAAGGATTAATCTTCTACAAAAAAAATACGTATTTTTAACAAAATACATGAATTCTCTACTAAAAATAATAAATTTTCAACCAAAAGTGAAGTAGTTAAATTTGTATTTGAGAAAATTAATTTTCAATCAAAAACGCAACGAACTTTCAAACAAATTTTTGAATTTTCGAGCCAAAAATACGAATTTTCTACAAAACAGTTGAATTTTCAACAAAAAAAAGTTCATTTCCAATCAAAACAGATTAATTGTTAACCAGACAGTTGCATTTCTAACCAAAAAGATTAAATTTCTACCAAAAGATATGAATCTTCAAACCAAAAAGACGAATGTTCAACAAAATAGTTACACTTTTAATCAAACAACATTTTTTGGTCAAGAAAGAAAAAAATGCAATCAAACTGTTGAATTTTCAAGCCAAAAAGACGAATTTTCAACAAGATAGTTATATTTTCAACCAAAAGGATTAATTTTCTACAAAAAAAAACGTATTTTTAACAAAATACATGAATTCTCTACTAAAAATAATAAATTTTCAACCAAAAGTGAAGTAGTTAAATTTGTATTTGAGAAAATTAATTTTCAATCAAAAACGCAAGGAACTTTCAACAAAACAGTTGAATTTTCAACCCATGAAATGAATTTTCAACAAAGTAGTTCAACTTTCAAAGAAACAGTTGAATTTTCTACCAAATTGTTGAATTTTCGAGCCAAAAATAAGAATTTTCTACAAAACAGTTGAATTTTCAACAAAAAAAAGTCCATTTCCAATCAAAACAGATTAATTGTTAACCAGCCAGTTGCATTTCTAACCAAAAAGATTAAATTTCTACCAAAAGAGATGAATTTTCATACCAAAAAGACGAATGTTCAACAAAATAGTTAAATTTTTAATCACACAACATTTTTTGGTCAAGAAAGAAAAAAAATGTCAATCAAATCGTTGAATTTTCAAGTCAAAAAGAACGAATTTTCAACAAAACAGTTGAATTTTTCACCCAAAAGGATGACTTTTTAATAAAACTGTTGAATTTTCGACAAAATATCTTATGTAAAAAGAAAAAAACATCATTTCTGCATGGCCCCTAATACTTATTGTGATTAATATGAATAGAAAAAAAAAATTTATGTTCTTCTGAAATACTTTTGAACAAAAAATTTAAATAATTCCAACTTTTTGATTTTCACCCTTCTAAAAGATTCTATATTAAAAATGTTACAAGATTAGAATTTTCTTTCTGAATATTAATGGTCAGGGAAAATGAAAATTTGGTCAGAGAAAAATCAGGAAATTTTGAAAATGAAGTTTTGTGGCCATCCTGTACAGAAAATAAAATTTTTAACAAGATTTGAGATATTTCAGGGTGTCCAGCGATTCTTAGGAACGAAATTCAAGGTATTTTCCAGGTTTTCCAGGTCAAGAAGTCAAGTTTTTCCAGGTCTCCTTTTTTTTACATTAAATAATAAAATAACCGTTTGTTATACATGTAAAAAAAATGAGCCACTTCATTTTTATTGGTCAATAATTTCTAAAGAAGGCAGAACCATAAATAAACAAATTCTTAATTTTTTGCGAACATAAGTCGTCTTTGAAATCCTTGAAATCTTTGCGAATTCGTTTAAATCTCTTGAAGTACATCAAATCTGTGAAATCTTGAAATTTCTGTGAAATCTTTTGGAATCTTTTCAAATTTTTGTAAAATATTTGAAATCTTTAAAAACTTTAAAATCCTTGAAACCTTTGAAATTTTTTGAAGTCTTTTAAAATTTTTATGAAATATTTCAAATATTTGTGAAAGCTTTCTTTAATCTTTGTTTGTGAAATCTTTCGTATTCGTTTGAAGTCATCGAAATCGTTTAAAATCTTTGAAATGTTTTGAAACCTTTGGAATTCTTGTATTATTTTGATATCTTTATGAAATCTTTCTTAAATCTTTTGTATTCATTAAAAATCATTAAAATATTTTCGATCTATGTAAAACCTTTTGAAATCTTAAAAATCTAGTTTACTATAACCTTTCTAAAATCTTTAAAACCTTTGAAATCTTTGGAAATTTTCTAAATCTTTGAAATCTGGTGTACATACCTTTTTTAAATCTTAGAAATCTTTGCAATCTTTATGAAATTTTCGGGAATTTTTTGTGAAATTTTTAAAATCTTTGTCAAATCTTTTCAAATATTTGTGAAATTTTTCTTAAATCTTTGTTTGTGAAATCTTTTTTATTCGTTGAAATCAGTGAATTATTTGAAATCTTAGTGAAGTCTTTTCAAATCTTCTAAAATGTTTTTAAACCTTTTGAAATCGTTTCAAATCTTCGAAATATTTAAAAATCTTAGAAATCTGGAGTACTGTACACTTTTTCAAATCTTTGAAATCCTTTAAATCTGTGTAAAAAATTCAAAATCCTTTTAAATATTTTAAAATCTTTAGTAATGTTTTGTAATCTGATGTACACTAAAAAACCGAGTGGTGAAACCCTTGAAAAATCCGTTATATGGCCATGGCTCATTCTAATGCTGAAACTGAATTAACATTGAAATTTTCAACTAATAATTTTTATAATTTGTAAGTTGAATATCACAACAAAATTTATACTTTAACATTCTATATTAGCGGAGACGAAATTAAAAACTTATGGAATTATTCACAATATCAGGGTGGCGATTCGGCGGACGATTTCAAATTTTCGGTAATTTCCCGGGTTTTCCCGGTCAAGTTTTTCAATTTTCCCGGTCAACTAAAAGTAACATATTCATATTTCCAGAAAAAACGCAAATATTTATTTTAATTCATGACGTTCATTCTAAACATCCTGTAACACAAAAAAATTTTTTTACAAAAAATGGAATAGTTTTTTTTTCAGTTGAAAAAATTAATTTTCAACAAAAAAAAACAGATTTTAAATATAGTTGAACTTTCAACCACAGAGTGATGAATTTTCAAATAAAATTATGAATCTTCAACTGGAAAAGTTAAATTTTAAACCAAAAAGATGAATTTTCAACTAAAACGATGAATACTTTACTGGAACACTTGAATTTTCAGCCAAAGAGCTGAATTTTTAAACAAGATTAATTTTTAAATAAAAAGATTAATTTTTTTACCATAAAATACAATTTTTCAACAAAATACATGATTTTTGAACGAAACAGTTGAATTTAAATTTAAAGAAGACAAATTTTAAACCAAATAGTTGAATTTTGATCTAAACAAATAATAATTTTCAACCGAAAATGGAATAGTAACATTTTTAGTTTAAAAAATTAATTTTAACCCAAACATAAGAGTTTTCAACTAAAACAATGAATCTTCAACTGAAATAGTTGAATTTCAAACCAGAAAGATGAATTTTCAACCAAAAAATACAATTTTTTAACAAAATACATGAATTTTTAACGAAATAATTGACTTTTTAATTAAAGAAGACACAAAAACGAAAAACATCCAAAGGAAAAAAAAATTTTCAATCAAGCAGCTTATTTTTCAATCAAAGAAATTAATTTTTAATTAAAACGATGAATCTTCAGAACAAAAAATTTTTAACAAAAGAGTTTAACTGTCAACCAAATAATTTTATTTCCAACCTAAAAGATAACTTTTCAACGAAAATGATAGATATTTAACTGGAATACTTGAATTGTTAACCGAAAAGAAGAATTTTTAAACAAGAAGATTAACTTTCAAATAAAAAGATAATTTTCTACACAAAAATATCGATTTTGTAACAAAATACATAAATTTTGAATGAACTAGTTGAAGTTTCAATTAGAAAAGACAAATTTTCATCCAAATTGTCGAATTTTGAACTAGAAAAGATCAATTTTCAACTAAAAATGGAACAGTTAAATTTCCAGTTAGAGAAATTAATTGTCAACCAAACTGATGAATTTTTAACTGAAATGATGAATCTTCAACTAGAATAGTTGAATTTTATGCCAAAAAGATGAATTTTCAACCATAAAGATAAACTTTCTACAAAAAAGACGAATTTTCCATAAAGTACATAAATTTTCAAACAAATAGTTTAATTTTAAATGCTAAATATCAATTTTCAACCAAATAGTTGAATTTTCACCAAAAAAAAAGATAAATTGATTTTTAACAAAGTAGTTACATATTTAACCAGAGAAGAATTTTAAATTAAAATGATGAATCTTCAACTTTTCTAAATTGACAAAAATTATTAAAATAATGAAAACTTGAATTTTGCTAAGATCAGAAGTAAATTCCCGTTTTTTAAATTAAATTCCCGGCCATTTCCTGGTTTCTCGGTCAAGTCGCAACCCTGAATATTAAAGTCTGTTCATTGCAATCTATAAAATAATTGGTAAAGTCTACAGAAAATGCCTAGAAATCTCTTTATTTATTGCGTAATGAGTAAAAGATAAATTATTTTTTGATAAATAAAAAACTTTTCAGTAGCAAGGTACCTTCTAAACGAGATGTTTCTTTCATAATAGACTAAAAGATTTAGATTACTTTTCGCATTTCAATTTAAAAAAAAACCTGTTTAAAAAAAAATTAATTCAAGGTTCTTGTGAAAAATTCAAGGAGATTTCCAGGTTTTCAAGGTTCAACAAAAATTCCAGGTTTTCAAGGTTTTCAAGGTCGCTAGACACCCTGTATTTTTAAATACTTACCGAAAAAACAGCCAGAAGCAATGCCGAAAACGCTGTATTTACATTCAGCAAGTCGCGTCCTCCAGCTCTTTTCTCTGTTAAAAATGTCTGCACAAAAGGTGCTGTACAAGTTGCTTGCCATAGAGAGCATTCCAAATAGTTGAATAACAGAAAATGCCATTATAAACGCGAACGCTGCTCCTCTTTCGTACTTGTATATGATTACATTATTTAATACAGCTGTTGCATTTTCACTATTTCTATCCAAATTCTCCATTTTGTTGAATCTGTAAATATAATTTTCAAAGTTTCAGGCACTTTTTATCAGTTTTTTGATAGTCCAACATTTTTTTTCGAGTTTTCAGGCATATCGCACCCAAAATTGTTCGATTCTACAAAAAATTACAACCAAGAAGATTAATTTTCTACTGTGCGAGACGAATTATCAACAATATATATGAATTTTGAACAAAACAGTTGAATTTTCAATCAAATAATTACGTTATCAACCAAAAAGATAAATTTTCAACAAAGAAAATTATTTTTTTACCAAAAAAAGACGAATTTTTAAGAAAACATATACATTTCTAACCAAATAGTTGAACTTTCAAACAAGAAGATTAATTTTCTACCAATAAGACGAATTTTCAAGAAAATGGTGATTTGTTAAACTAAAAAGATCATCTTTTAAACAAAAATAGAATAATTAAATACTAAAAAGACGAATTGTCAACAAAATACATACATTTCTAAACAAATAGTGCATTTTCAACCAAGAAGATTTTTTTTTTTACCCAAAAAAGACGAATTTTTAACAAAACACATACATTTCTAACCAAATACTTGAACTTTCAAACAATAAGATTAATTTTCAACGAAAGAAGAATTTTCAACGAAATGTTGAATTTTCAAACTAAAAAGATCATCTTTTAAACAAAACTAGAATAAATAAATTTTCATTGAAAAAAAAAATAATTTTTAATAAAAATAAAAAAATATTCTACAAAACAGTTGAATTTTCTACCAACTGTTGAATCTTTAAGAGAAAAAGACGAATTTTCAACAAACTACATCAATTTTCAAATAAATAGGTGAATTTTTGAACTAAAAAAAAAATTATTTTTTACCAAAAATGAAATAGTTAAATTTTTATTTGAAAAAATGAATTTTCAATTTAAAAAAATCAAATAATTGTATTATTAACGAAAAAGATCAATTTTCAACCAAGAAGATTTTTTTTTTGTCAAAAAAGTCGAATTTTTATCAAAACACATACATTTCTAACCAAATAATTGAAATTTCAAACAAGAAGATTAATTTTCTACCAAAAAGACGAATTTTCGAAAAATTATATCAGTTTTCAACCAAATATTGAATTTTGAAACTAAAAGGATCAATATTTAAACAAAAATGGAATTGTCCAACTTTCATTTAAAACAAATTAATTTTTAATGAAAATAAAAAAATCTTCTACAAAACAGTTGAATTTTCTACCAACTGCTGAATCTTCAAGACAAAAAGACGACTTTTCAAGAAAAATTTTGTATACCAAACAGTTGAATTTTTAAGAAAAAAATATGAATTTTCAACAAACTACATAAATTTTCAACTAAATAGTTGCATTTTCAACCAAGATTAATTTTCCACCAAAAAGACGAATTTTCAACAAACTACATAAATTTTCATAAAATATAAATTTTACATCAAATATTTTTTACCAAAACTGGAATAGTTAAATTTTCATTTGAAAAAATTAATTTTCAACTTTAAAAAATGAATATTTTATAAAATAGTTGAATTTTCTACCAAATTGTTGAATTTTCATCAATATGCATCAATTTTGAACCAAATAGTGGAATTTTCAAGCTAAAAAGACTATCTTTCTACCAAACAGTTGAATTTTCAATCAAATAATTACATTTTCAACCAAAAAAAATAATTTTCAACCAAGAAGATTACATTTATACTAAAAAAGACGAATTCTCAACAAAATACATACATTTTTAACCAAATAGTTGCATTTTCAACCAAGAAGATTTTTTTTTTAACAAAAAAGACGAATTTTCAACAAATTACAACATTAATTTTAAACCAAATACTGAATTTTTTAACTAAAAAGATCAATTTTTTAACAAAAATAGAATAGCTAAATTTTCATTGAAACATTTTTTTTAATATTAAAAAAATTAATAAAAATTAATTTTCAATTTAAAAAAATGAATATTCTACAAAATAGTTGAATTTTCTTCCACATAGATGAATTTTCTACCAAATTGTTGAATTTTCATCAATATACATAAATTTTGAACCAAATAGTGGAATTTTCAAGCTAAAAAGACTATCTTTCTACCAAAAAGTTGAATTTTTAATCAAATAATTACATTTTCTACCAAAAAAATCAATTTTCAACCAAGACGAATAATTTTCTATCAAAAGAGACGATTTTTCAACAAATTACATAAATTTTCAACCGAATATTGAATGTTTAAACTAAAAAGATCAATTTTTTAACAAAAATGGAATAGTGCCATTTTCATTTAAAAAAATTAATTTTTAATAAAAATAAACGAATCTTCTACACAACAGTTAAATTTTTGCACACAACTAATGAATGTTCAAGACAACAAAAATTCTGTAAAAAAACAGTCGAGTTTTCAAAAATAAAATATGAATTTTCAACAAACTGCATACATTTTCAAACAAATAGTTGAATTTCTAAACTAAACAAAAATCAATTTTTAACCAAAAATTAAATAGTTAAATTCTGATTTGAAAAAATTCATTTTCAATTTTAAAAAACGTATATTCTACAAAATAGTTGAATTTTCTACCACATAGAAGAATTTTCTACCAAATTGCTGAATTTCTAACAATATACATAAATTTTTAATCAAATAGTTGCATTTTCACCTGAGAAGATTATTCTTTTACCAAAAAAGACGAATTATTAACAAAAAACATACATTTCTAACCAAATAGTTAAACTTTCATACAAGAAGATTAATTTTCAACCAAAAAATACGAATGTTCAACAAATTACATACATTTTCAACCAAATGTTGAGTTTTTAAACTAAAAAGACCACATTTTGGAAAAAAATAGAATACTTAAATTTTCATTTAAAAAATTAATTTTTAATAAAAATGGTTAATTGCAATCTATAAAATAATTGGCACCAGTCTAGAAAAAGTGCCTTGAAATCTCTTTATTATTTATTCTGTAATGAACAAAAGATAAATCAAAAACTTTTCAGTAGAAATATTTCAATAGACTAAAAGATTTTAATTACTCTTCAGATTTCAATGAAATAACTGTTTTAAAAGCAAAAATAAATTCAAGGTTCTCGTGAAAAATTCAAAGAGATTTCCAGGTTTTCAAGGTTTAACAAAAATCAAGGAGAATTCCAGGTTTTCAAGGTCGATGGAAACCCTGACATAATATTGACGATTCTGAATAAAAATGACAAAAACGTCTTGATATCTTTATAAAACTTTTATGAATTTTTTGAAATCTTTTGTATTAATTTGAAATCATTAAAATTCAAAAATTTGTAAATGGTTTAAAATCTTCCAAATGTTTTGAAATCTTTGAAATCTGCTGTTTCTTGTTGAAATCTTTGAAATTCTTCAAATCTTTTGAAATCCTCATGAATTGTTTAGAATATTTGCGAAGTCTTTTTTATTCGTTTAAAATCACTGAAATATTTAAAACTTTTGTGAAATCTTTCAAGATCTTCTAAAAAATGTTGACATCGTTTAAAAGCTTTGAAATGTTTTGAAATCCTTATTAATTCTTTGAAATCTGTTAAAATCTTCTAAAAAAATTTGAAATCGTTTAAAATCTTTAGAATTTTTTGAAATCTTTGAGATCTGGTGTACCGTACCCTTTTTGAAATCTTTAAAACACTTCAAACCTGTTGAAATTCTTATTAATTCTTTGAAATATTTGTAAAATATATCTGAAATCTTTCGTATTTGTTTAAAATCACTGAAATATTTTAAATCGTTTGAAATCTTCTACAAAATGTTGAAATCGTTTAAAATCTTTGAAATGTTTTGAAATCTTTGACATCGGGTATACTATTATACTGAAAAATTTTTGAAATACTTGTGAAATATTTCTGAAATCTTTCGTATTAATTTGAAATCATTAAAATATTTGAAATCCTTGTGAAATCTTAAAAAAAATTCGAAATCGTTGAAAATTTTTGAAATGTTTTGAAATCAGGTGTTCCTTGTTGAAATCTTTCAAATTCTTGAAATCTTTTGTATTCATTAAAAATCACTGAAACATATAAAATCTTTTGAAATCTTCTAAAAAATGTTGAAATCGTTTAAAATCCTTATTAATTCTTTTAACTCTTCTGAAAAATTGGAAATCGTTTAAAATACTTGAAATCTGTTGAAATTTTTATGAATTCTTTGAAATATTTGTCAAATCTATCTGAAATCTTTCGTATTTGTTTAAAATCACTGAAATATTTGAAATCTTTGTGAAATATTTTGAAATCTTCTACAAAATGTTGAAATCGTTTAAAATCTTTGAAATGTTTTGAAATCCTTATTAATTCTTTGAAATCTTTTGAAAAATTTGGAAATCGTTTAAAATCTTTTGAATTTTTTGAAATCTGGTGTACACCCTTTTTGAAATCTTTAAAATGCTTAAAACCTGTTGAAATTCTTATTAATTCTTTGGAATATTTGTAAAATATATCTGAAATCTTTCGTATTTGTTTAAAATCACTGAAATATTTAAAATCTTTGTGAAATCTTCTAAAAAATGTTGAAATCGTTTAAAATCTTTGAAATGTTTTGAAATCCTTATTAATTCTTTGAAATCTTTTGAAAGCTTCAGAAAAATTTTGAAATCTTTTGAAAGCTTCAGAAAAATTTTGAAATCGTTTAAAATCTTTTGAATTTTTTGAAATCTGGTGTACGCCCTTTTTGAAATCTTTAAAATACTTAAAACCTGTTGAAATTCTTATTAATTCTTTGGAATATTTGTAAAATATATCTGAAATCTTTCGTATTTGTTTAAAATCATTGAAATATTTGAAATCGTTTAAAATCTTTGAAATGTTCTGAAATCTTTGACATCGGGTATACTATTATACTGAAAATTTTTTGAAATACTTGTGAAATCTTTCTGAAATCTTTTGTATTAATTTGAAATCATTAAAATATTTAAATTCCTTGTAAAATCTTAAAAAAATTTCGAAATCGTTAAAAAATTTTGAAATGTTTTGATATCAGGTGTTCCTTGTTGAAATATTTCAAATTCTTGAAATCTTTTGAATTCATTAAAAATCACTGAAACATTTAAAATCTTTTGAAATCTTCTAAAAAATGTTGAAATCGTTTAAAATCCTTATTAATTCTTTTAACTCTTCTAAAAAATTGGAAATCGTTTAAAATACTTGAAATCTGTTGAAATTTTTATGAATTCTTTGAAATATTTGTCAATCTATCTGAAATCTTTCGTATTTGTTTAAAATCACTGAAATATTTAAAATCTTTGAAATGTTTTGAAATCTTTGAAATCAGGTGTTCCTTGTTGAAATCTTTTAAATTCTTGAAATCTTTTTTATTCGTTTAAAATCACTGAAATATTTAAAATCTTTGTGAAATCTTCTAAAAAATGTTGAAATCGTTTAAAATCTTTGAAATGTTTTGAAATCCTTATTAATTCTTTGAAATCTTCTGAAATACTTTGAAATCGTTTAAAATCTTTGGAATTTTTTGAAATCTGGTGTACACCCTTTTTGAAATCTTTAAAATACTTAAAACCTGTTGAAATTCTTATGAATTCTTTGAAATATTTGTCAAAACTATCTGAAATCTTTCGTATTTGTTTAAAATCATTGAAATATTTGAAATCTTTGTGAAATATTTTGAAATCTTCTACAAAATGTTGAAAACGTTTAAAATCTTTGAAATGTTATGAAATCTTTGAAATCAGGTGTTCCTTGTTGAAATCTTTTAAATTCTTGAAATCTTCTGTATTCATTAAAAATCACTGAAACATTTAAAATCTTTTGAAATCTTCTAAAAAATGTTGAAATCGTTTAAAATCCTTATTAATTCTTTGAAATCTTCTAAACAAATTTGAAATCGTTTAAAATACTTGAAATCTGTTGAAATCCTTATGAATTCTTTGAAATATTTGTCAAATCTATCTGAAATCTTTCGTATTTGTTTAAAATCACTGAAATATTTGAAATCTTTGTAAAATATTTTGAAATCTTCTACAAAATGTTGAAATCGTTTGAAATCTTTGAAATCAGGTGTTCCTTGTTGAAATCTTTTAAATTCTTGAAATCTTTTAAATTCTTGAAATCTTTTAAATTCTTGAAATCTTTTTTATTCGTTTAAAATCACTGAAACATTTAAAATCTTTATGAAATCTTCTAAAAAATGTTGAAATCGTTTAAAATCTTTGAAATATTTTGAAATCCTTATTAATTCTTTGAAATCTTTTGAAATCTTCTGAAAAATTTTGAAATCGTTTAAAATCTTTGGAATTTTTTTAAATCTGGTGTACGCCCTTTTTGAAATCTTTAAAATACTTAAAACCTGTTGAAATTCTTATTAATTCTTTGGAATATTTGTAAAATCTATCTGAAATCTTTCGTATTTGTTTAAAATCATTGAAATATTTGAAATCGTTTGAAATCTTCTACAAAATGTTGAAATCATTTACAATTTTTAAAATGTTTTCATATCTTTGACATCTGGTATACTGAAAATTTTTTGAAATACTTGTGAAATCTTTTGTATTAATTTGAAATCATTAAAATATTCGAAATCTTCTAAAAAAAATTGAAATCGTTTTAAATCTTTGAAATGTTTTGAAATCTGGTTTACTGTACCCCTTTTAAAATCTTTTGAAAATTTTTGTGAAATCTTTGAAACCTGATGTACACGCACTTCTTTTTCAAATATTTGAAATTCTTGAAATCTTTATGAAATATTCGAAATCTTTGTGAAATCTTTTGAAATAATTGTGAAATATTTCTTAAATCTTTGCTTGTAAAACCTTTTGTATTCGTTGAAATCATTGAATTATTTCAAATCATATGACCATGGATCATTCTAATCTAAATACATTAACATTCTATATTAGCGGACAAGAAATTAAAAACTTATAAAATTATTCACAATATTAAAGTCTGTTAATTGCAATCTATAAAATAATTGGCACCAGTCTAGAAAAAGTGACTTGAAATCTCTTTTTTTATTCTGTAATGAACGAAAGATAAATTATATATTGATAAATAAGAAACTTTTCAGTAGCAATATTTCTTCTAAACGAGATATTTCGTCCATAATAGACTAAAATATTTTAATTATGAATTCTTTGAAATATGTGTCAAATCTATCTGAAATCTTTCGTATTTGTTTAAAATCATTAAAATATTTGAAATCTTTGTGAAATCTTCTAAAAAAATTTGAAATCGTTTTAAATCTTTGAAATGTTTTGAAAATTTTAAAATCTTTGATAAATTTTCGAAATCTTTGTGAAATCTTTGAAATCTGATGTACACGCACGTCTTTTTCAAATATTTGAAATTCTTGAAATCTTTATGAAATATTCGAAATCTTTGTGAAATCTTTTAAAATAATTGTGGAATATTTCTTAAATCTTTGTTTGTAAAACCTTTTCTATTCGTTTAAATCATTGAATTATTTCAAATCTTATGACCATGGATCATTCTAATTCTGAATTAACATATAAATTTTCAACTAATAATTTTTATAATTTGTAAATTAAATCTCAGAAAGAATGTATACATTAACATTCTATATTAGCGGAGAAGAAATTAAAAACTTATAGAATTATTCACAATATTAAACTCTGTTAATTGCAATCTATAAAATAATTGGCACCAGTCTAGAAAAAGTGACTTGAAATCTCTTTTTTTATTCTGTAATGAACGAAAGATAAATTATATCTTGATAAATAAAAAACATTTCAGTAGAAATATTTTTTCTAAAGGAGATGTGTCTTCCATAATAAACTAAAAGATTTTAATTATTCTTCAGATTTCAATGAAATAAATGTTTTAAAAGCAAAAAAAAAATAATTCAAATTCAAGGTTCTCGTGAAAAATTCAAGGAGATTTGTTTTCAAGGTTTAAAAAAAAATCAAGGAGAATTCCAGGTTTTCAAGGTCGATGGACACCAGACATAATATTGACGATTCTGAATAGAAATGACGAAAGCGTCTTGTCTTATAGGAATTATTATTTTAAAAAAACGAATTTATTTTATTGTGGATTTGAACAAATTTGGGAACGATATGTATGAAAATTTGAAAATTATGAACAACTCTAGACTGAATGATCTTTATTTAAAAAAAAACTTGTTAGTTACCTCGAAATAGATATACGTCTTCGACTCGAAGAAAAAATTCCAGAATTCCCATTCCATGCACGAAATCCAGTATATCGTCGAAAAATTGATTTTTGCAGAAGATTTTTAAATACTGATGCTTGATTCAGGGCACTTTTTACCCCGAGAGTGCCTCTAAAAACAACTGCCGTAAATAACATGATTGTAGTAAATATGAAGATCCTCAATCCTCAGTTGATACAATTTTTAAGAAAATTCGTTATCTCTGTCTATATCTTTTTAACTTTCTCGCCAACATAGCTTCTTATTGTCGTGCTTCATTGACAAAAACGAAAATACAGACCGTTTTTTTATCTCTTACGTGATATTTGAGGTTATGTGCCGGCATGTCAGCCCGGTTTGACCATGGCTAAGACAAAAGACAGGTTTGACAGTGCTCAGAATTCGGCTTCTCAAATGCACTGCGCATGCGTTGTATCGGCAGTCTCATTGGCTGTAAATGGCGCGCTTTTTAAAAAATATCACATGCCCAAAGCAAATTTTCATGATAAATCATCATTGCGGAAATAATAAGGATTAATTTTCAGTTAGAAAAATAGTCTTTTAGAGTGCGAGGTGAAATAATTATTTAATTGTACTCTTTAAAAATAAATTATTGATTTTAATTTTAAAGGAAGGAATGCCTTTTTTCACCAATGTGAATTTTAAATCATTCATAATATTTTTTTATACTTCATGATTATTATGTATTGTGAAAAATTGATTTGCATATTTAATGATTTCAAATAAGCGCGCGATCAACAACCAATAAGTCTGCTGGTGCGACGCATGCGCAGTGCGCGATCTGTTCGGGTCCGAGTTCTGCGAAAATTCAAATTTAATATATGAAAAATAGCTTTTCTTATACAAATTATTAATAAAAGTTTATAGTTCGTTTGTAAAATAAAGTAAAAGAGTAAGTGATTCAGTTTGAAGAGAAAAAATGCAATATTTCAATTACTGGTCAGGTTTTCTAACGTAGAAAATAGGAGAAAGATAGGAAATAGAATAGAATAGAAAAATAGTAGAATTTTCAACCAAAAAGATGAGTTTTCAAAAAGAACGATTAAGTTTCTACTAGAAAGACAAATTTTCAACAACATACATAAATTTCCAACTAAATATTTGAAATTCTAAATAAAAAAGTCAAATTTTCTACTAAAATAAAAAAAAATTTCAACAAAATTGTAAGACTTTCACCTAAAAAAAATAATTGGTAATTATAAATGAAATAGTGAAATTTTTAGATGAAAAAAATTGAATTTCCAACAATGTAGTTCAATTTGTAACAAAAGAATTAAGTTTTGTACTAAAAAAGAAAATATTTTCAACCAAAAATGGAATCGTTAAATTTTCTGTTAAAAAAATTAATTTTCAAACGAAAAAAAGCGAATTTTTTAATAGAATAGTTTAATTTTCAGCCATAGAGATAAAATTTCAATCAATGTAATGAATCTCCAACCATACAAATAACTTTTTAACAAAGTAGTAAAACTTTGAACCAAAAAAGATGAATTATTTTCAACAAAAAATTGAATATTTGATATTCCAACCAAAAAAGATTTTAAATATTCTAATATTAAATAAACAGTTCAATCTGAACAAAAAAGACGAACATTAAATGAAATACCTAATTTTTGAATTCAAAAATTAATTTTTAACAAAAAAAAAAACAAATTTTAAATAAAATAGTTAAATGTTCATCGAAATAAATGAATTTGCAAATAAAAAAAATTGTAACAAAAAATGATATAGTTCAATTTTCAGTTAAAAAAAGAATTTTTAACAAAATACTTAAATTTTTAATCAAAAATAATGAATTTTCAACCAAACAGGTGAATTTTCAAACAAGAAGATTAACTTTCTACCAAAAAGTCGAATTCCCAACTAAAAAATTAAATAAAAAAAAAAAAAATATTTTTAACAAAGTACTTAAATTTTTAACTAAAGAAATAATTTTTTAACCAAAATAAATGAATTTGCAAACGATAAGAATAATTTTCTGAAAAAAGTCAATTTTCAAATACATAGTTGAATTTTCAACTGAAAAAATCAATTTTTATCCAAAAATGGACAAGTTAAATTTTCAGTTAATCAATTTTTAACGAAAAAAAAAAACTGATTTTTACCAAAATAGTTTATTGTAAACCAAAGAGATGAATCTTTAACAAACCAAAGAATGATTTAAATTAAAACTCGTCAAATTCAACCAAAAAGGACGAATTTTCAACAAATCTTGTTATTTTGAAATAAAAAGGATCAGTTTATAACCAAAAATGAAAAAAAAAATCAAAGACAAATTTTCAACAAAATAGTTAAGTTTTCAACCAAAGAGAAGAGACTGCATCCAATACAATTTTTATCAAAAACAATTGAATTCAGCCAAAAGAAAGAAGACGATTTTTACATTTTTTTTCAAACTGAATGACTGACACTTTGACTCTATTTTAACAATGAATTTTAAACTTTTATCAATAATTTGTATAAAAAAAGCTATTTTTCATATATTAAATTTTAATTTTCGCAGAACTCGGACTCGAGCAGATCGCGCACTCTGGTGAGTGGTGAACTCGCCCATTTTGGAATCTTTTCGTATTGCGCATGCGTCACGTCAACAGCTGGATTGGCTACCGTTCGCGCGCTTATTTAAAATGATTAAATGTACAAGAAAATTGTTTGCAACAGAAAATAATTTTAAAATTATCAAAACTAATTCTTTGATCACAAAATAGACTTATAAAGAGAAACTTGAAATTATTATTTGATTTTCATTCCTTGAAAATAAATAATCGATTTCAAATTTGAAGAAAGGAATACCTTTTTCATTACAAATATGAATTTAAAATCATTTTCAATATTTGTATGCACTTTACAATTATTATTTGTAGTAAACAATTATTACAAAAAACAAAACAAAATTAATCATGTCAAATAAGTTCGCCAAAAGTAACCAATCCAGTTGTTGAGGCGACGCATGCGCAATATGAAAGTATCCCAAAATTAGGAGCACCTGGGTCTGACGATGGGGGGAGTTTACCACTCACCAGAGTGCGCGATCTGTTCGGGTCCGAGTTCTGCGAAAATTCAAATTTAATATATGAAAAATAGTTTTTTATGCAAATTATTAATAAAAGATTATATTTCATTTGTAAAATAGAGTCAAAGTGCCAGTTTGCAAAGAAGAAACTTAATATTTTAAGTACGGTCAGTTTTTCTTGCATAGTTCTGAATTTCACAAACATAACATTATTGTTTTCTGAAAGAACGGTTCAAAGCACATTTTTTCAAAAGTTTTCTATTTTTTATAGCGAAAACTAAATACAACCATATTTTAAAATAATAAATTAAAATTTAATTAAATTAATTTAAAAAATTAAAATTTTTGATTGAAAAATTAACTAATTTTCTAAAAATGCATTTTTCTTTTCTTGAAAATTGATCTTTTTAACTGAAAATTCAAATATGTGTCTGAAAATTGACCTTTTCAGTAGAAAATTAATCTTCTTGTTTGAAAATTCATTATTTTTGGTTGAAAATTCAAGTATCTTGTTCAAAACTCCTTTTTTGGTTCAAAACTATTTTTTCAACTGCAAATTAAACTTTTTCATTTTTTGTTACAAATTTATTTTTTTAGTTGCAAATTCATTTTTTTCGATGAAAAATCAACTGTTTTATTGAAAATTTGTTTTTTGGTTGAAAATTAATTTTTCAACTCAAGAATTAAGTATTTCACTTAAAATGTGTCTCTTTTGTTTAAATTCAACTATGTTTCATTTAATATTAAAATCTTTTTTGATTAGAATATCAACTATGCAATTTTTCGTTGAAAATTCATATTTTTTGGTTCAAAGTTATACTACTTTGCTGAAAAGTGATTTTTTATGACACATGCATGATTTCAGCCTTTTTCGACGCCTATGAAGCGTGGCTAAAGCTCTACTTTTTACTCCCTAGGGAGAAAAAAATACTTTTCCCTCCCTAGGGACTGAAAAGTGACGTCCGAGGTGAATAATGAAAATTATACATCTATAAGCTCGCATTTTACGATTATTAGCCCACTCACCGTACAAACTGTGAGGAAATTTTGGTTGCAGATAATAGAATTTTGCGGCGATTTATGGAAAGTTACCATATATAACTGATCCAATTACCGTAAATTACCAAAAATGTTCGTGAATTTCCGGAAATTCTTAAAAATGAATTTTGGGTAATTTATGGTAAGTTACCAT
Organism: Andricus curvator; assembly: GCA_932195095.1. Lineage (NCBI taxonomy): Eukaryota > Metazoa > Arthropoda > Insecta > Hymenoptera > Cynipidae > Andricus > Andricus curvator. The sequence goes on from CAKNYM010046284.1 coordinate 45,545, forward strand.
ATTTACTGGTAAAATTACCATAAAGGACCGGAAATTCAAAAAATGAATTTTGGGTAATTAATGGTAAGTTACCATATATAACGGTAAAATTACCATAAATGACCGAAAATTTTCATAATATTCCGGAAATTTATGGAAATTTTTTAAAATGAATTTTGGGTAATTTATGGAAAGTTACTATATATAACTGATCAAATTACCGTAAATTACCAAAAATGTTCATAAATTTCCGGAAATTTATGGAAGTTTTTGAAAATAAATTTTGGGCGATTTATGATAAGTTATCATATTTACCGGTAAAATTACCATAAAGGACCGAAAATTTTCATAAAATTTCTGGACATTCTTAAAAATGAATTTTTGATAATTTATGGTAAGTTACCATATTAACCCGTAAAATTACCATGAATGACCGAAAATTTCCAGGAATTTCTGAAAATATAGAGACATTTTCAAATTTAATTTCCGGAAATTTATGGTAAGTTGCCATAAATCACCTCTAAAATTACCGTAAATTACCAAACATTTCCGGAATTTTTTTTATTGAATTTTTGATAATTTGGAATAAGTTAACATAAATTTCATGCTTCTTCATTCAAAATCTCATATGGACTGAAATCATAACTGTATCTCGAAAAATGTCTGGAATCATCCATTTATTATAAAAAATATCGTATGCGCCAAGGGGGAGAGGCACTTTTCCGACTTGTACTGAAAACAGACACTCGTCGAAAAAGCACCTCTTCTCGCCCTAGGTGCATAATATACTATTTTTGGTTGAAGATTCATTACTTTAATTGAAAATTCATCTCCATGGTTGAAAATTCAACTATTCTATTGAAACTTTCGCCAATAATAATGTTATGTGTGTCAAATTCAGAACTACACAAGAAAAAGATACCAGAAATTTAAATATTAAATTTTTCTCTTCAAACTGAATGGTTTACTCTTCAACTTTATTTTACAAATAAATCTTAAACTTTTATTAATAATTTGTATGAAAAAAGCTTTTTTCATTTATTAAATTTTCGCAGAACTCAGACCCAAACAGATCGCGCACTCTCGTGAGTGGTAAATTCCCCCGAGTTTACCAGCCGCTAGGTGGTACCAGCTGCTCTAGTCAAAGTGCCGCGAAAAATCAAATTTATTCAATAAAAAATTTCTTTTTTTATGCAAATTAATAATAACATTTTTCAGTTTATTTATAAAACAAAGTACAAATTTCAATGATTTACTTTGAAAAGAAATTATTATTTTAAATACTGGTCAATTTGTTCTTGCATATTTTCGGGATGAAAATTCATCTTCTTGGCTTAAAAAATCAACAATTTGTTTGAATTTCTTATTTCTTTTTTCTTGATTGAAAAATCTTGTTTAGATGAAAATTCAACTACTCAGCTGAAAGTTATAGTACTTTGTTAAAAATTCATTGAATTGATTTAAGATTCTTCTCTTTAGTTGAAAATTTAACTAAATTGTTAAAAATGCGTTTTTTCCGGTTGGCAATTCAACTGCCTTGTGAAAAATTCGTCTTCTTGGATTAAAAAATCAACAATTGGGTTGAATTTCTTTTTTCTTTCTTGACTGAAAAATCTTGTTTAGATAAAAATTCACCTACTCAGTTGAAAGTTATAATACTTTGTTAAAAATTCATTGTATTGGTTTAAGATTCTTCTCTTTGGTTGAAAATGTAACTAATTTGTTAAAAATGCGTTCTTTTCGGTTGGCAATTAATTTTTTCAACCGAAAATTTGACTATTTTATTGTTGGTTGAAGATTGATCTTTTTTATTTGAAAATTTAACTTATTTGTTGAAAATTCGTCCTTTTTGGTGGAATTTAACGGTTTTTGATTTAAAATTAAAATTGTTTTTGGTTGAAATATCAACTATTACATTTTTCATTAAAAAATTAAATATGAAATAAATATATAAATAACTTTACAGTTTTTATATGTTGTTAACAATTGATTGACATGTTTAACAATTTCAAGTAATCGCGTGATCAACAGCTAATGAGGCTGTTGGTGCGACGCAACGGCATTAAATTGATAAGAGAACAGTGATTTTCGATTGTTTAACTTTTTCCTCAGCTCAACAATAGCAGGGACAAAGGAGCAGTGCGCGGGTACTCATACACATATATTGCGTAATATTAGGCAATGGTTCACACGCCACTGACTCTTTACGTTTGGATACCTCCGAGATATGCGGCGAGCAATGCCTGAAACCCGCCTTAACTCGGGGTTTGAGTGTATTTTAAAATCGAGAACATGCACTGAAAACAGTGTACTATTGCAAAACAGTGAAGAGAGAACAAAAAGCATGTATCAGAACAATAGTTTAATCCTTCGTTAGACAAATTTGTTGGCCCTGAAAAGGGCCGATTATTCGGGTAGAGTAATCTAAAGTGGACCCTCTCTGCTATACGACGAGTCCTCGATTTTGCTTGATTGGGAATGGAAATTTTTGATGGCATCCAGTATACTCAAAAAAAGTTCGTCGTTGGTGGTGTAGGCTTTCCTCCAAACATATTCAACTGAATGATGTTCAGTCCCGTCAATTGACATTTTCCCGTTGTTTTCGTTAATCCTTGTGGCAATTAAGGTTCTTAATTCGAATAGAATTTTCCTCAATGTTTTCGGATTCAAACCGGTTTCCCGGCATATTACAGAAGATGGATATTTTAGTATCCAACACACAATGACCTGAAGGATGATGTTGATCTTGATCTTGGCGATGTTAAAGAAAGTCCCCTGCCTTGCAGAATTCTTCTTTCTACATTCTCGTTTTCCGCACTGATAGATGAGGTCTTGATTTTTGCCGTTTCTTTTTAAATGAGAATTTCCGCCGCAAATATTACAAATTTTCGTTTTTTGAAGTAACCCCCAATAAACAAGAAAGTTCATTAGGCCGGGTCCTTCTATTTCCCGGTTTAAAGCACGCAAACTTTTTAGAAATTCCATTTTTTTAAATTTACTAACACGACCGAATAGGTAGGCGACGCTTCGTAAACTGTCGTAAACTGACAAGTTACAACAAGCTATGGTCAAGGTTCAGGGCCCCTAAAGGTGACCTGGTGCACAACTGCGCATGCGTCAAACAGAACCTTGTCATTGGTGGAGAATATACAGCCGTATTCATAGTCGTCAAGGTCGTCTCGAGTTCAGTCTCAAGATCGTGTCTCGATTCATAGTCACGCCTCGAGATGGCCGTCAATTCGCGCCTCAAATCTCAGTGTGACGGTGTGGCCCGTTTGCGAATTAAAATGCATACCAACGAACTCTAGGGAGCACGGCAAGAGGCTCCAGATTCAATTTGAATCATTTTAAATGATCAGAAGCTGAAATACAAATATTAGATAACTTTCAAATGCAGGAACATGAAGGGAAGTTTCATGTATCAGAAACTTCATGTTACAAAGCCTAAATAAGTTGCAAGCTGCTGGTTGCATGGGGTAATTGCACATAATGTAGTACTCTCTCTCTATCCTGAGGTTAGGTTATGTTAGTTCGAACTACTACGCAGTATACAATAAATTGCGTCTTAACTGAAGTTAGGTTATGTTAGTTCGAACTACTACGCAGTATACAATAAATTGCGTCTTAACTGAAGTTAGGTTATGTTAGCTCAAACTTCTACGCAGTACACAATAAATTGCGTATTAAAGTGAAGTGTTTATTTACTTAGTGAATCATAGGTCTAAATTTAGTATCATTAATGAGTATATGGCGCCAGTCAGACCGGATATAGAATGGACTTTGGACTTGTTTAGATTTTTTCGTGTTTAGACATGTCAATCATCGAATGTCTCATTTTCTGACTCATATCCTGTAGGCGGAGCAAATTGACCTACTTTCTTATTGGCTAATCTGTAGGAAAATTCCATAACGTAAGCAATGTGATTGGTTCATGGCCGAGGATAGGGAATAAGTCTCCTCCCAGTTATAGGTTATAAAAAGGCACGCACAGACAAAAAAGGGCAGATTCTTCATCTCGAAAACCGATGAAAACAACTTTTAACCTGCGACTCTCAGTTCTGTGAATCAAATTAAATCAAGGATTCAAATAATTACAAGCTTGTAACGCGACGCGTTTCGCGATTAATTATTGCACTTGTGTGCATCAACCAAAACTGTGAACAATAAATCAAAACAGAACAACTGAATAAATCTTGTGATTCAGTGAACATAAACAATGGCGTTTTTATTTAAACTTGACCTAGTTTAGCGGCAGTGGTTTCCACCACTCAACGGCAGCATTCCGAACTCTCCTTCAACGAATCAACAAACGGCTACAACGGAATGAAATTCGACTGCAGATCCTGGGACGTAACACTCAGCTTCAGTAAGGCGGTCATGATTCATAGTCCATGCTTAAGAGCGTCTTGGCGATTTATGTATTCACAGTCCTAACAAGACGATCTTATACAGTAAACAAGCATGGCTTGTTCCAAGTCGAGTCCGGAGTTTACTTGAGAGAGTCTTGTGCGCCGAAAAAATGGATTTAATTGGGGATAATATTATTGATATTGAAGAAAACGATAATGAGGTGATAATTCGTGTACCTAAAAGGTATGTGCGTGATTTTCAAAACCCGTTTGAGTACTGTAACGAGAGCAACTTCAAGAAGAGGTATCGATTTGATAAGAACAGTGTAATGTATGGAATTTTACTACAAATTGAAGCACGCTTAACTAAAGTAAACAGACGAGGTTTACCGATCCAACCTGTTTTCCAATTGCTGGTCTGCTTACGATTTTATGCAACAGCTAGTTATCAGGTAAGCTACAAATAATCTTATGGGGCTTGAACCAAACCTAACCTATATCATATAGAGAAGCAAAACATTTTTTTGAACTGATGAAACTCCCGCGCGCTCAATATTGTCATCGATTATAGAATTGAGTGAGAGAAGAAGCAACACCTCACATTTTCGATCCAGAAACAAGCATTCTGATTGGCGGATATATCGGAAAGTCTCGGAGGAACGTGGAATACGGAATAAGAACATCTCAAGCATTTCCTTCGTGAAGTCCGTGCTTAGGAAGAATTTCTTAGTCAAGACGATCTTATTTTTCGACTATGAATATGCATTATCTCAAGACTGTCTTCAGTGAATAAGATGATCTTGATCAAGGCGATCTCAAGCCTGTGACCAAGCTCGGACTATGAATACGCCCCATAGAGATTTAGGAGAGTAGCTAATTATTCTCTTCTCTTTACTAATGACAAAATCGTCTTCACGCATGCGCAGTACTGCAGTCCGGGCCACCAAGCTGAAATGTATTTGCTTGAAAAACAGTGTTGCAGTCCAGCCTTCTAGCGGCGCTTCTGTCGCCTTATACACAACCAAACCCGGCAATTGCGTGAGGTTCAAAAAAATGAGTGGCATTTGTTAAAATTTGTTTTGATTCGTCTTGAGGTTACCAAGCCGGTACCAACTTCAATTTTTAAATAAAAATAAAATAATCAAATGTGCATTGTCTTTGGTAATGCACGGGAGCTATTTTTGTCTTGCGCACGCCTCTGCATTTTTATGATATTTCGAGAACCAGTAAACATTTTTACACTTTCTAGGGTTTATCTTTAGGAGGGGATTTTAATGTACATACATTTTGTAAAATAGAGTCAAAGTGTCAGTCATTCTGTTCGAAAAGAAAACAATTTAAAAATCTTCTTTCTTTTGGTTGAATTCAACTGTTTTTGATTGAAATTTTGTCAGTTGAAGTTTCTTCTCTTTGTTTGAAAATTGAACTATTTTGTTGAAAATTTATCTTTTATTTGTTTTTGTTTTATTTTTGGTTGAAAACCTTTTGTTTTAAAATATTTGTTGGTCGAAATATCAACTATTACATTGTATGTTTTTTGTTGAAGATTAATCTCTTTGGTTCAAAATAAACTATTTTGGTGAAGAAAGGTTTTTTTTCGTTAAAAATTGATAAACTGAAAATTTAACTTGCCATTTTTGGTTAAAAATTCACCTCTTCCATTTTAAAAATCAACCATTTGGATGCAAATTCATGTATTTCATCAAAAATTCATCTCTTTTTGTTGAAAATTAATCTTTATGCTTGAAAATTGATCTTGTTGGTTAAAAAATCATTTTTTGGTTGAAAATGAAAATAATTTATAAAAATTAATAATTTATTTCTTTGGTTAAACATTTAACTAATTTGTTACAAATATTTGTTTTTGTTAAAAGTAAATTTTTTAGTTGAAAATTCGACTTTTTGGTAGAAAATTAATCTTCTTGTTTGAACATTCATCGTTTTGGTTGAAGATTCATTACTTTAGTTGAAAATTCATCTCTTCGGCTGAAAATTGAACTATTCTATTGAAAATTTCCCTGTTTTTGGTTGAAAATTCATTATTTTTGGTTCATTAATTTCTTCACTTCATTCATTTCTTTCGATGAAAAATTAACTATTTTATTGAACTTTTTTTGTTGTTAAAAATTAATTTTTGAACTCCAAAATTAAGTATTTCATTTAAATTTGGTATTTTTTGTTTAAATTCAACTGTTTTTTATATAATACTAAAATATTCAAAATATTTTTTGTTTGGAATATCTAATATTCCATTTTTTGTTGAAAATTCATCTTTTTTTCGTTCAAAGTTATACTACTTTGTTAACAAATAATTTTTTTGGTTGAAGATTCATTACTTTAATTGAAAATTCATCTCTATGACAGCAAATTTGCCTATTCTATTTTTGGTTGAAAATGTTTTCTTTTTTAGTTGAAAATTCACTTTTTTGTTGCAAATTGAACTATATTGTTGGAAGTTCAATTTTTCATCTGAAAATTTCACTATTCCATTTTCAGTTGAGAATTTAACAATTTTGTTGAAAATTCGTTTCCTTTTAGTAGAAAATTTATCTTTTTCAGTTAGAACTTCAAATATTTTGTTGGAAATTTATGTATTTTGTTGAAAATTTGTCTTTCTAGTAGAAACTTAATCCTTCTTGTATGAAAATTCATCTTTTTGGTTGAAAATTGAACTATTTAATTTTTGATTCAAAATTTATCTTCATTAGTTGAAAATTCTACTAGTTGATGAAAAAATGGAGAATGTTATCAAAACACGTATTTTCAGTTTCTTTCAGCAGCCAATAATGTTATGTGTGTAAAATTCAGAACTACGTAAGAAAATTGACCAGTAATTAAAATATTCAATGTTTTCTCTTCAAACTGAATGACTTACTATTTTAATTCATTTTACAAATGAACTATAAACTTTTATTAATAATTTGTATAAAAAAAGCTATTTTTCACTTATTAAATTTAAATTTTCGCAGAACTCGGACCCGAACAGATCGCGCACTTTGGTGAGTAGCGTTATTGAGTCATCCTGTTACCTCCATGGACCATGAGGAATCCAGCATCAGATGTTCATCCCTGACGTGACGTCAAAATTGAATACTTGTGATGGACAGTGCTGCCAATAGACCATTTGACCTATCGGAAAGTTCACTGCGCATGTGTACTGCACTTTCTGTTGTACCCAGTTGTGGCGATCATTTTTGCTCGTAGAACACAGTAAAAACAATTTTCTTAAAATATTTCAAAGTGAATGACCTTCAAAATTTATTGCAATCACAATAATATAATTAAAATTTAATAATATGAGAAACTTAACCTACTACAAACCTGTTTAGAAGTTCAGCTTTTTTACCACTATTAGGTTGCTTCCTGCAACTTAATCACCGTTTTAAATGAGAAAAAATATGTTTTTCTATTTAACACTTGCCTTTTTGTTTCAAAAATAAGTTTTTGGATAGATTGACTTGTTAATATTGTGTTTCTAATTTTCTTCTTTAAAAATTTAACAACAGAGACATTAAGCCATAGACCTAGATATTGTTTATCTTGAGTTCGGATTTAATTGCCGTCCTCACAGAATCGGTTTCTTTGTCAACTCTAAAAAAAAATGCTGATAAAAATGTTTGATTGTTGTGTTTTTAATAAATAAATAATATTTAATAAAAACCATTTTTTTAATTTTTCAAATTCAGTATTTCTATAACTTGGGAATTTTATAGTTCGGATATTCTATAATTCGGCAATTTTTTTCAGGAATTTTATTATTCGGCAATTTTCAATTTCGGTAATATTATAATTTTTCGGGAAGTTTATTATTAGGCAATTTTCCAATTCAGTAATATTATGAACTGTTCGGGAATTTAAATATTTGGAAGTTTTATAATTCGGGAAATTAATCGTTCGGGAATTTTCCTATTCAGAAATTTTACAGTGTCGGAAATGTTATTTTTCGGGATTTTTCATTCGTTCCATTGGAAAATCTCGGAATAATAAAATTCCCGAATTGGAACATTCCCGAATAATAAAATTCCCGAACAGTAATAATATTACCAAATTGGAAAATTCCCGACAGTTTATAATATTACCGGATTTGAAACTTGCCGAATAATAAAATTGCCGAATTATAAAATATCCGGAATAGAAAATTCCCTAATTATAAAATTCTTGAATTTAAACAAATAACATTTTTTAAAATGAATATGATTTATTTATCAAAAATACAATAATTAAATATTTTTAATGTTTAAAGTTTCTAAAATTATTTTTTGAATTAAAAATAACAATATTTGGAAACAATTTTCTCCCAGAAATTATTTTTCGGGATTTTCAGTCGTCCCAAATTTTTTTCAAGTATTATTTTAAATTCAAACAATAATTTTAGAAACTTTAATCATTCAAAGTAATTTTTTTCATAGAAATATTTGATTATTGTATTTTTAATAAATGAAGAATAATATTTGTTCATAAAAATTAATTGCTTACATTTGGGAATTTTCTATTTCGGATATTTTATGATTCGGCAAATTTCTGTCGGGAATTTTATTATTCGGGAATATTCAAACCCGGTATTATTATAAACTATTGGAAATTTTTTTTTCGAGAATTTTCCAATTCGGGAATTTTATTATCCGGAAATTTTATTATCCGGAAATTTTATTATCCGGGAATTTTTAAATTCGGGATTTCCATTATTCGGGAATTTTCAAATTCGGTAATATCTCGAACTGTCGGGAATTTTCCAATTCGGTAATATTATAAACTATTTGGGAATATTATTATTCGTAAATTTTAAAATTCGGGAATTTTATTATTCCCCCACTACTCGCCGGTGACGTGGCGAGTAGTGGGGGAAGTTGTGGGAGAAGAAAAGGAGGAGAGGCGTCAAGTTGCTGCCTCGCACGCATTCAAAGACTCTTTTTCAATAATTGATAGCTTGTGACATAATGCAGATAGAAAATTTCTGATTATACCCTTAGAAAGATCAGTTAAAGAACTTACAGAATCCATCATAATCCGAAAATCGATTTTTTGCCTAGTAGGTCCCTTTTCTCGGATCGCGTCACATCTTCATTTAATTTCACTCCGACAAAAGGTGCAATTGTATACATTTTTACAAAATATGAGCGCAAGTTCCATACTACGCGGGATGCACATGGCAGCCGCACATGCGCAAATAAACTTCCGATAGTTAGATAAAATGGTCTATTCAGCTCCCCAACTACACTGCGCATGCGTTGCATCCACAGTCTCATTGGCTGTAAATAGCGCGCTTTTTTGAACCTATTACATGTGTAAATCAATTTTTTATGATAAATCACCACTGCGGAAATGATAACAATTAATTTTCAGATCACAAAATAGTCTTTCAGAGTGCAAGGTGACATAATTATTTGCTTGTACTCTTTACAAATAAATTATTGATTTTAAATTCAAAGGAAGGAGTACCTTTTCTCACCAATGTAAACATCAAATTATTCATAATATTTTGTTGTACTCTATGATTATTATATATTGTGAAAAATTGATTTGCACATTCAATCATTTCAAATAAGCGCGCGATCAACATCCAATGAGGCTGCTGGTGCGACGCTTGCGCAGTGCGGTTGGGGAGCCAATTTTGGAGCACTGGTGAATAAAAGTGTTTGTTGGTTTGAACCTTGCACTACTGCGCAGGCGATGCATAATGCGCTTTATTGGCTGCCGTTCGCGCACTTATTTGAAATGTTAAAAAATACCATTTTTTTTTTATTATTAATAATTGAGAATAATTATATTTTAACATATTCAAGTGGTACGTGGAAGGTTTTTAATACATTCTAAGCATTAGTTTATGAAATAAAATAAGTATTCAGTAAATAAAAAATATCATGTTATTTAATGTTATCTTTTTTTATTTTTGAATTATTTTTAATAATTTATGCATTTAAAATTTTGTATAATAATCAAAATGGATATGCAAATTTCATAACAGATACATTTTGAAATATTTAACATTTATTTATCGAGAAATTGTAATTCAAATTTTATAAAAGTTAAATATTAAATAGAAACACAGTCGAATTTATTCTTAAACTTTCAAAAAAGTATACTAAATAAAAGATAATTTTTTTGCAGCACAGATGGTGAATTTCATTTTGATAGTAAAGCATCGAAGCGTTTCGAACTGGTTTTCAGTTTCTTTTCAAGCTGCGAAAAATAAAAAAAATATCGAAGATTTTTAAAAATCTGAAAAAATAATAGATTTTCTAATATTATCTGATTTCATTAATTAATTAAATTAATCGAGCTAATTATATTAAGTCAATTAATTGATTTATTTAATTACTTTAATTTGGATAATATTACAATATTGATTATTTTTCAGATTTTTTTAGAATCCGGACGACTGAGAAATCTCGACAAGTAAAATTCCCGCCACTGTAAAGTTTCCGAATTCGAACATTCCCGAATAATAAATTTCCCGAAATTAGAAAATTGCCGAAATATAAGAATCCCAAATTGGAAAATTCCCTAATAATAAAATTCCTGGCAGAAAAATGCGGAATTATAAAATATCCGAACTAGGAAATTTACGAATTAAAAAATTCCCGAATTTTAAACAATTTAAATTTTTTTTCAATAAATATTATTTATTTATTAAAAATAAAAGAATCAAATATCTTTAACAAGGAAACAAACTTTTTCAATGTTTGAAGTTTGAAAAAATATTGTTACAATTTAAAATAACAATAATTAAAAAAAATGTTTTTCTGGATGAACAATTTTGTTTGAAAATGTGCATAGTATTTTAAAAAAAATCTCAAAAATCGAATGTTCAATTTAAAACAAAAATTAAGAAGGAGTTTAGAGATGAATCAGTGATTAGTTGAATCCTGTAAAGTTTGTTTGCACGTGTGTTTACATTTATTTTGTTATACAATTTTTATTTTTAATTCAAACAATAATGTTAAAAAACTATCAACATTGAAAAAAATTGATCTTCGATCAAAGTATTTGAATTTGTATTGTCAAGGAATAACTAAATAATATCTATTAAAAAAATATTTTTTCAATTGTTTCGAATCGGGAACAGTTTCAGGAAATTTATTTTTCTTGATTTTTCAGCCATACCTTAAAATCTTCGAAAATGTTTATATTTTTTGCACATTGAAAAGGAACTGAAATATAAGTATATAATATAATATAATAATATAAGTATAAGTAAATGTTAAATATTTCGAAATGTAGCTGTAATAAAATTTGCATATCAGTTTTCATCAATGTATCAAATGTATCAAAAACCATCCACCTACTACATAAACATGTTAAAGTATAACTATTTTTAATTATTAAAAATAAAAAAAAAGAATTGTATTTTTTAACATTTCAAATAAGCGCGCGAACGGCAGCCAATGAAGCGCCTTATGCATCGCATGCGCAGTAGTGCAAGGTGCCCGCGTTGGGAGCACTTGTATGCTGTGTGATCTGTCACAAAATGAACGCACCCTTGTGACATGTATGGCTGTGATTATAATACGGCACGTTTGTAGTTTCTTCCCCGATTTTCGTCGAATTTCGTGCAAAAATGCGTGATATCGTGAGATCCAAGGAAAATCGAGTGACCTCGAATCTTTAAAATGACGCGAACCGTCATACGACAGAGACTGCGAAAAACACCTCGAGAAGGGGCTAGGTCCGCCTCGAAGTGACAGTGACGAAAAAAGAAATCCGCGAGCAGAAAATGTTCTATCTCGAAATCGCGAACTTTGCAGTGGCAGTGTTCTCGTGCTCCAGTGAAAGTGTTCAATTCTCTCTCACCGAACTGCCAAGCAGTTATGAAAACTCAGTGCCAACATCAGTTGCCGAAAGTAATGGCAAGAACCAATAAATGGTACGTTTTTCCAGTGCATAATTTCACGCGAGATCGGCCAAAGCAAATAGAACCTCATCTCGGAACGAAATTGCTTCTCAGCTCTGCAAAAAGAGCCAAGAAAAACACTTCAAAAACAATACCACTACTACCGTGATCGCTCAAGATCATAACAATAGTAACGGATTTTCTAAATCCGTAGCGACACAAAAACACCAGGTCAATTGGTACCGAAGTCCTCTGCAGTAAAAGATATCACCACTCGCGAAAAAAATACTGGATGCCATAAAAAATTGATATTCTGCAAAAACAGGTCTCGGAAAAAAGACAACTCGTACGCAAACCAGGTTAGTTTCTGCTCGTTGCATGATCCAAGAAAAACAAAACTTGGTCAAAACTGACCTCGAGACTTTCGCAAACTCCACAGCACATTTTACAAAGAAAAATTGCATTTAATCTTTCTATTCTGTTTTTCTGATGAGTGATGAGAGGAAAAAATCGACACAACGGATAATTCCAGTGCAGCTGGCAATGAAATAAGCAACATTGATCAGGGGATGCCTAGCCTACACTCGCTCGTCGTACGACGAGCTCCCCCCATGGATATGGGCACTGCTACCAGTTCAGTTACATCCGTGAATCCCTCTGCCAAGAATCCCTCTGTCAGTCAGAAAAAAGTTGATAAAAACAATAAGCTCATGGGAGTGAAACTGCCACTGCTGCGGAAAGAATCCAGCGCAGTGAACCTCTCGCTGATGGAGAGGACAACCAGGAAAGCGGCGGAAACTCTGCTCTTGAGACCGGAAAGCAGCGCGAGTCTGGAGGCCAGAGGAGGAAGCTGGATCAGTCTGGGTCCTGGGGCTTTGAGGAAGTGCGAAACGGCGATGGGACTGAGCAGTTTAGCCTTGGAAGGACGGCCTGTCAATCGCAGTCGGGTCTGCTCACGTTGTTCCAGTTTGCTCTCCCTGGCATCCAGTTCACGGTACAGTTTAGCAGCAGGAAATTTTGTTCCGGCCGCATCGCAGCAAACTGTGGGCAAACTCTTCTGCAAGCTCTGCCTCAACGAAGTCTCTTTAAACAAAACGTTCACTATCGAAGGCTGTGGTTGCTCTTACTGCAAAGAAGTGAGTTCATCTAATCGCCTGTCCTTTTTTATTTTCAGGCCTCTGACACTTTTTTTTAGGTATGTTGAGCTGACGCAACCACATGTTCGAATCGAGTTGAAACCTATTTCACAATTAAGGGCTAATTTAATTCTAATTTAATGCCCAATTGCCAAATTTAATGATGCACTATTTAAAAAAAACAGTGGGTTGCGCTAGCGTAACGTTAAGCTGACGTAACCATATGTTTGAATTGAGTTGAAACCTATTTCATAATTAAGGGCTCATTTAATGCCCAATTGCCAAATTTAATGCTCCACTATTTAAAAAAAACAGGAGGTTACGCTAGCTTAACGTTAAGCTGACGTAACCATATGTTTGAATTGAGTTCAAACCTATTTCATAATTAAGGACTCATTTAATGCTAACTGAATGCCCTGTTGTCTAATTTAATACTCCACTTTTTTTTAACTGTAGGTTACGCTAACTTAACATTAAGCTTACGTAACCATATGTTCGAATTGAGTTGAAACCTATTTCACAATTAAGGGCTCATTTAATGCCCAATTGCCAAATTTAATGCTCCACTATTTAAAAAAAAACGTGGGTTGCGCTAGCTTAACGTTGAGCTGACGTAACCACATGTTCGAATCGAGGTAAACCCTATTTCATAATTAAGGACTCATTTAATGCCCAATTGTCAAATTTAATGCTTCACTATTTTAAAAAAACCATGGGTTACGCTAGCTTAACGTTAAGCTGACGTAACCATATGTTCGAATTGAATTAAAACCTATTTCATAATTAAGGGCTCATTTAATGCCCTATTGTCTAATTTAATACTCCACTATTTTTTTTAAACCGTGGGTTACACTAGCTTAACGTTAAGCTGACGTAACCATATGTTCGAATTGAGTTGAAACCTATTTCACAATTAAGGGCTCATTTAATGCCCAATTGCCAAATTTAATGCTCCACTATTTAAAAAAAAACGTGGGTTGCGCTAGCTTAACGTTGAGCTGACGTAACCACATGTTCGAATCGAGGTAAACCCTATTTCATAATTAAGGGCTCATTTAATGCCCAATTGTCAAATTTAATGCTTCACTATTTTAAAAAAACCATGGGTTACGCTAGCTTAACGTTAAGCTGACGTAACCATATGTTCGAATTGAATTAAAACCTATTTCATAATTAAGGGCTCATTTAATGCCCTATTGTCTAATTTAATACTCCACTATTTTTTTTAAACCGTGGGTTACGCTAGCTTAACGTTAAGCTGACGTAACCATATGTTCGAATTGAGTTAAACCATTTTCATAATTAAGGGCTCATTTAATGCTAACTTAATGCCCTATTGTCTAATTTAATACTCCACTATCTTTTTTTAAAACCGTGGGTTACGCTAGCTTAACATTAAGCTGACGTAACCACATGTTCGAATGGAGTTAAAACCTATTTCATAATTAAGGGCTCATTTAATGCTAATTTAATGCCCTATTGCCAAAGTGAATGCTCCACTATTTAAAAAATACCATGGGTTACGCTAGCTTAACGTTAAGCTAGCGTAACCCACGGTTTAAAGAAAGTAGTGGAGCATCCAATTTGGCAATAGGGCATTCAATGAGCCCTTAATTATGAAATAGGTTTTAACAGGATTCGAACAGGTGGTTACGTCAGCTTAACGTCAAGCTAGCGTAACCCAAGGTTTAAAAAAAGTAGTGAAGCATTCAATTTGGCAATAGGGCATTAAATTAGCATTAAATGAGGCCTTAATTATGAAATAGGTTTTAACTCAATTCGAACATATGGTTACGTCAGCTTAACGTTAAGCTAGCGTAACCCACGGGTTTTTTTAAATAGTGGAGCATTAAATTTGGAAATTGGGCATTCAATTATCATTAAATGAGCCCTTAATTATGAAATAGGTTTTAACTCGATTCTAACATATGGTTACGTCAGCTTAACGTTAAGCTAGCGTAACCCACGGTTTAAAAAAAAATAGTGGAGTATTAAATTAGGCAATAGGGCATTAAATTAGCATTAAATGAGCCCTTAATTATGAAATAGGTTTTAACTCGATTCGAACATGTGGTTACGTCAGCTTAACATACCTCTTTGTTTTTAACGATGCAACTATTTTGAAGAAAAAAACTTCCGGTTGAAAATTTACCTGTTTGGTTTAAAATTTATGTAATTTGTCGAAAATCCATCTTTTTTGGCAACTATTTGGTTGAAAATTCAACTTTTTTGTTGAAAATAAACTTTTTTGTTGATATTTCATATTTTCCGGTTGAAAATTAATTTCTTTGCTTGAGAGTTTAAATGTTTTGTTGAAAATTCGTTTCGTTCTTGACTGAAAACTAGTTTTTCTAAATTAAAATTTAATTATTTCATTTTTGGTTGAAAATTTATTGTTATTTATTGTTAACTGTTGAAAATAGAAGATGATGGAAAATTAAATTTTCGACTGTTGAAAATTCACTTGTTTTAAATTGGAAAAAAAATGAAAATACAATTGTTGAAAATTGTAGAAAGGGTCAATGATTTTTCTTGCCATTCAGCTGTCTTGTTGAAAATTCGTCATTTTGGTTCGAAAATTCATCTCTTTTGGTAGAAATTTCATGTTTTTTGCTTGGAAATCCAACGGTTTCGTTAAAAATTAATCTAATTCGATTGAAAATGAATTTTTTGTTGAAAATTCTACTGTTTTGTAGAAAATTCAACAATTTGGTAGAAAATTCAACTACTTGGTCGAAAGTTGAACTACTTTGTTGAAAATTCATTTATTTGCTTGAAAATTGAACTATTTTGTTAAAAATTTGATTCGTTTTTAGTTGAAAATTAATATTCTGAAACGAAAATGTAACTATCTTGTTGAAAATTCTTATCTTTTGATAGAAAATTAATCCTTTTAGTTGAAAATGTAACTATTTTGATGAAAATTTCTACATTTTGTTCAAAATTCGTTATTTTTGATAAAAATTTAATCCTTTTAGATTAAAAATTAATTTTTGAAATTAAAAATTTAACTATATGGTTTGAAAATTTAACTTTTTTGTTAAAACTCATATTCATTTTGATTTGAAAATTCATCTCTTTTGGTTGAGGTAAAACCTATTTTATAATTAAGGACTCATTTAATGCTAATTTAATGCCCAATTGCCAAATTTAATGCTCCACTATTTAAAAAAAACCGTGAGTTACGCTAGCTTAACGTTAAGCTGACGTAACCATATGTTCCAATTGAGTTGAAACCTATTTCATATTTAAGGGCTCATTTTATGCTAATTTAGTGCCCTATTGTCTAATTTAATACTCCACTTTTTTTTTTAAACCGTGGGTTACGCTAGGTTAACGTTAAGCTGACGTAACCACATGTTCGAATCGAGTTAAAACCTATTTCATAATTAAGGGCTCATTTAATGCTAATTTAATGCCCTGTTGC